>JABFEX010000756.1:0-84237 GCA_013623515.1 Fusarium illudens | reverse complement strand
TTAACTAGCTATAGCCTTAGCTTACTAATAACTAGCTCTCTTTAAGATAAATACCTTACCTATTAACTAGCTAAGGGGATAAAGTCGCCTTAGCTTACTTTAATAATAAGCTCTCTTTAAGATAAATACCTTACCTATTAACTAGCTAAGGGGATAAGGCCGCTTTAAGTATTTTAATAATATTATTTTAGCTCTATAATTAGATTTTTTTAAGGAATTTTTAAAAAATAAAAAGAATTTTAAAAGAATTTTATCTTATCTCTATATATTTTAAAGCTATTATTCTAAATATTAACTCTTAGTAAGAAAGTATAATAAAAAGGGGGTAATAGTAAAACCTAGGTGGCGCACCCTATCCTTATTATAAGTTCAGATTGCGATAAGAGCTAACGTCTGTGCACGGGTATGGCGAGTTTTATGTGGCTGGTGCGGCTTCCCAATCGAGGCGCAGAACATGGCTGGCGTTGAAAAGTGGCGGGGCTGGTGCTAATTGTGGGCTGGAAACGCTCAACCAATAATAGGCGACCAAAAACTAATTCCAATCCAGGGGACGGAGCATTCGGGAATGCAATCCAACGTGGGGTTTGACAGCTCCGAGGCTTAATTCGAGCTGGTCAACCTTTCTATCAATCAGTCCATCGAATTTATGTAGGAGTATCTTGAGTTAACGGGGAAATATCTCAAGTCATCAAGAGGCGAAAATTACTATCGCGGGGGTTCATGAGCTAAATTCTGCTATATTTCAAACCCCAAGCCAAAAATCGACCTACTTAGTGCAGGCTTTGAGAGAGGCCATTCATAAAAATCGTCACAAAACACGGAACACCACAACCACGAGAGTAAACTGGGCAAAAGCACATTCATTTTAACCATGCTACCGTGGAAACACAAATTCAAGCAGGTGAGAGCCATACTTCAATAAGGGAGGCCACGAAAGCGAAATTCATCCAACCACGATGGACATAGGGTAGGCTCAATTTGGCCGGCAATTCCCCGGAACGAGGCCACAAGGCCCCAATACTTTGCCGTCATTGTCGGCATTCTTCGTCGCAACTCAACCTCACCCAAGACGACAGGTCAACACCGGATTCCATCGTGCGAGCGCCAGTCGGCGAGATACCCCGCGAAAACCGATCAATTGCACCCTAGCGAGGAGTCTTTCTCGACTGGGCCCGGCCTCGCGTACCCTCACCACCTCATCCACCATGTCGACGCGACGAGCTACTCTGTCAGTAACCACAACCCTATCCGAACGGCCGAGCCCACGACGGTCGAGCCCATCGAGATATACATGCTGACCCCTGTGGCCTCCAGATCGCTCTACCGCCGCTCACTGAAGCTGGCGCTGGATTGGGCCGTCCACCGACACTTGTGGCGTGGCCAGGCACTCTATATTCGCTCACTCTTCGAGGCCAACCGCAATGTGACTGATCCGAGACACCAAAGGGTGAGACGACAATTGGATGCCGGAGCATGAGCGTGGGCTGACAATGGTACACAGGCTCTGTTGACGGAGACAGAAAAGCTGCTGGAGAGCTGGAAGCACCCCGATCCCTACGTGCCCCCGACCGCTCCCGGAGGTACGCTTGTCCATTGTCCCACCACAGCTCTACGCAAGCTGCTAACGACAGTCCACAGGCTCCAAGTTCGAGCGAAACCTGCCGTCGCCCATCCTCGGCCGTGAGTCCCTATTGCCCTCCCCCACATGGGTGAATTGGATACTGACGAACCGACAGCTCCCCCGCACCCCGTCAACCGACATTAAAACCACGGCCGGACTACTTGGGTTGTACGAGAAGACATTTGTATATAGAGGGCATGGAAGGACCGGAAGAACGAATTGTAGCACGAATCAAAGCAAGTTTGGTCACTCGAGCTACAGTGGTCGCAATATGATACGCATCCCAGAGTCCCAACACACCTACGATCGACCGGTATCCTACCTGAGCAGCTATCGCTTTTCAATATTCCTCGACGAGATTGATTGGCAATACTCGGGAGTTCGATCAAACCTGCAAGGTGAAACAGCATGCGCGATGAAGGTGCATTCACATCAATCGCACCATGATGTGAACACCAGTACCTAACCACGGGGGAGATTAAAGGGAACATCGCCCGAGCTGTCGAAATAGTGTAAACGGGAATGTCGCTTAAGATGAGGAATTACATGTGCAAAACAGGGTCGAGACACCACAGGGAAAGCAGGGTTGATCTTTGAAGTCTTCTTATTCATGACCATGCCGTGGGGGATTATTGTACAACCCTAACGCGCGAATAAAGTGATAAAAAAGCAACCGTGTGAACCCTGAACCGTGACCCCTTTGTCATGACAACCCAAACAACCGACCATCGCAAGAAAACACAAATCCACGACCCGCTTACAGCTCCTGGCTCGCGTTCTTGCCAGCCTTGGCGGTCTTCTTAGGCAGAAGGTCTGAAAGAAACAAGTCAGTAAAGGGATGCGAAAGAGAGAAGCAGGTGACATACTCTGGTGGATGTTGGGTAGGACACCACCCTGGGCGATGGTGACGTGGCCCAGAAGCTTGTTCAACTCCTCATCGTTTCGGATGGCGAGCTGGAGATGACGGGGAATGATACGGGTCTTCTTGTTGTCGCGGGCAGCGTTGCCAGCCAACTCGAGGATTTCGGCAGCGAGGTACTCAAGAACAGCAGCCAGGTACACGGGGGCACCGGCACCGACACGCTGAGCGTAGTTGCCCTTTCGGAGAAGACGGTGGACACGACCGACAGGGAACGCGAGACCAGCCTTGGAAGAACGCCTATTGAAAATGTGTGAGCTTCGAGGTCGAAAGAGAAAGGTTGAAGACGCGTCATGAATAGCTTCATGANNTTCATGACGCGACCAGGTTGGCGTAGCAATCTGGGAAAACGGGGGCAGACTCACGATTGCGCGTTCTTGGAACCAGAGGCCTTGCCGCCAGACTTGCCGCCGCCAGTCATTTTGAAAATGGGTTGTTTTTGGGTGGTTTGGGTGAAAAAGAAGTGAGTGAGTCTGGTGAGACTTTGCGACGAATGGAAGAGTCGGAGAGCGTGGTGATGATGACAATTGCGAGAAGTTGATGAGAGAGTCGAAGTTGGCGGGGGAGGTAGAGGTTAAGTACTTTTCGCGCGTCAGAGCTCTGATCCCAGATCACCCACGGGGCGACCGCGCGATTTGGCGCTAACCGCATGTGGCGAAAATGGGCGTACCGAATAAAAAAAAAAAACAGGCACACCTGCCACGCCCGCATCAACTGGCACGGCGAAATAATAAAACCGACCTCCTCCCCCCAACGCGTGCGACCAGGCCCAAAATCACCCACCCGCGCCTTTCTGGGTATCCTCCTTCACCCCCGACCGACCACCTCGCACGATTTTTCACCTTTGTTCATCATTTTCCGCCTGCTTGCTGAAATTTCTGCTCGGAACGATGTATTCATTGGAGGGAGGCTGCACATCTGGAATCGCCATTCTTTTCCAGTACCCTTAGACACCCCGGGTCTCGCACTTTTTTTCTGATCCATCTCTTCTCGCTTGTCTGATCTGGTTCTGTTGCTCGGTCGACTCATTTTTGCGTGATTTCTTAGGTGGCAGATGTCCGAGGCATTTGAGCTTGTCCACTTGGTTTGATTGAGCTGGGTCTCTGGGTTCAGTCAAACCCTTGGCCTGACACTTTTGACACCTTTTCTCGTTTTGATTTTCTTTCACTTTGATTTAGTTTGGTGTTTGTAGGGTGCGTATATGTTTGGGTCTTGTTCCAAGGTGTTTTAACACATATTCACACTTTGGAGTCATATTTTGGCTTCAATATCCCATCTTGGACGTATGTAGGACCTCATTTGACTCAAATAACCCCGTTTCATGGTACTGTGACGTACATACGATGTGCATTTGGTCCACAATTGAGCCCCGAGGCTCCGGATCGGATCTTGAAGAGATCTCTCTCCGTCCCGGCAGTCAACGGAACCGGTGGCCCTCTAAGACTCGGACTCTAGGTGCTGGAGAATGTGGAGAGCGATGGACGGGACGGGAGCTGGCCAGCGCAGCGTTAACGCCGAGGGCAGGCGGTCATCTGTGACGGCCGTGGCGGGACATGCCCGGAGCATCTGAGATGGAACGGACGCGTCTTCGGGGCGCGTCGGTATCGAACAGGGATGAGGAGGCGCAAGTGTGAAAGTGCCAGCCCAGATGCTTGAGGTTCTACGTATTCTCATTCACGCGATTCTTCAATTGTCACGATGGGCGCAGGTTTCATGGGACAGCATGGAGGTGTAACACACGTCCAGAAGGTGAACCTCAGTGTAGGAGGCATGGTATGTGTGAGTACAGGTGACGAAAGATGTGTGATGTGTAGAAGGGAAGATGTGAAAGAGTGGGAGAAGATTGACCTAGCCGGCACGCAGACCGAGGATGATGAAGACGAACACGGAGATGGTGGCTGGCAAAGGAAGAGAGAGGCCAGCACGCGAGATCACGGAAGGCGGGCCAGAAGCGGTGCTCCTCAATATGACGAAAAGAGAACAGTGTGGGGCGACTGCGTCTCGCTCTCATCAGAAAAGATAAAGAGCAAGCAGCAAGTTGGCTGTCGCGCAAATTAGGCCAATCAAAAAATAGGACACTCGCCCGATTTTTTTTTTATTTTCCCAGCAGTCGAAGAGGGTGCAAAAAAGAGGGGCACGCAGGCGCGACCAGCGACGCCCAGATCACCTCCACCCTGCCAACCTCTCTCCCGCTAGCAGGCACGCGTGCGCACGCCCCCAAGGCAATCAGTAACCCGCTTGCACCGACGCGCGCCCAGCTACAAAAACCCAATCCACCCCCCGATCTTCCTGTCTCGCCATCACTTTCCATCACCACCAGCTCTTCTCGCCCGCAACAAACGCTCACGTCTCGCACGTCCAACTCAACCACACTCAACGACTTTTAGTCCTTTTTTCCCGATCTCACATCTTTCAAAATGCCTCCCAAGGCCGCCGACAAGAAGCCCGCCTCTAAGGCCCCCGCCACTGCCTCCAAGGCTCCCGAGAAGAAGGATGCTGGCAAGAAGACTGCTGCTTCTGGTGACAAGAAGAAGCGCTCCAAGACCCGCAAGGAGACTTACTCTTCTTACATCTACAAGGGTGGGTTCTAACATGATTCGCGACTTTTCGCGTCACACCTCCAAACGCGTCAAACTAACTTGCGTCTCTAGTCCTCAAGCAGGTCCACCCCGACACTGGTATCTCCAACCGCGCCATGTCCATCCTCAACTCCTTCGTCAACGGTATGTTTTGATCCATCTTTCGAGTCTCATCCAAGTCCATTGTCCTAACTTCGACTCAGATATCTTTGAGCGTGTCGCATCCGAGGCTTCCAAGCTGGCTGCTTACAACAAGAAGTCCACCATCTCTTCCCGAGAGATCCAGACCTCTGTCCGCCTGATCCTCCCCGGTGAGCTTGCCAAGCACGCTGTCTCTGAGGGTACCAAGGCCGTCACCAAGTACTCGTCGTCGACGAAATAAGTGGTTTGATGGACTTGTTTGTTTTGGTCAATTGGTTTTTCACGCGTGGCATCAGGGTGTCATGACTCCGAGGTTTCACGGGCATCCGGTCCTGTTTTTAGGAGCCTCATAATGCGTTACGGATGGTTTTGTTTTTCACTGGGGGCAATGTCTTCACACACGGGCAACGGGGTTCGCGGTTGTACATTAAACATCGAGAATAGGATCTCGATAACATGAATTCGTGCACTTGAAAGCCCCCTTCTATTTGCATAGTGTTACAGGTGTTGCCTGGTTCTCAACTGACAATACCAGTCCTGTCTGATGTTCGCATGTCGAATCAATGTCTATCCGAGTCCAGCCTTAGATCGCTTCATTGCGTGTGTGACCGGTTGCAGAATTCCCTTGTTGTCCATGGCACCCAGTGCCGTTCCAGAACTCCACCCCATCTTTTCCAGCATCGCGCGGCCGCGATTCTCAACACCAAGTTCCGGCGCGGAACCCCCGACGATCTCGCCATCTTGATATGTCGCAAGGTTGGCGCCACCTCGGACAGCTGGAAGCCGGTTTGACTTTTTGCCTTTCATATCTAGTCGAGGGAAGTATCGCCGGTTGATGCGACTGACCGCTTGGTCGAAAGTCGCTTGTACATAAGGAAGTGTGCGACCCGTTCGATAGAGAATTGGTCTCCGCTGGTCTGCCTTACCCTGCGACTTGGACTTGATCTTGAATTTACCGGCCAGCTCATGAATCATCTTTCGGGCATGGTTGTCCATGGGTGGAAGCACAAGTCTATTGAGTGGTCAGTAAACGGCATACAGAATGTGGAGGGCGAACCAACTGGTCATCAGAGCTCATGAGGAACCCTCGCATCTCTTCTGCGACCTGCTCCATGTTCATGCCATCGGGGTATTTGACACGGGGATCTTCCGGGTTGGCCTTCTTTCCGAGCATCCCAAGTGCTCTCAACTCCTCCCGCTGCTTCTTCCGTTCCGATTTCTTTTGTCGGTCATTTTTCCAGGCGGCCTGGAGTCGTGTTTCCAATTCCGAGTCGGATAAGTTGAAGTTTATTTGTGTTTTCGCCCCCTTGCCTTTGCGCCGTCGCAAGCTTGGTCGTTCCCAATCCATGGGATCAACGTCGTCGTCGATTGCTTGTGGTCTCTTCTTGATCTTCTCATCACTGGAGGAATCTGAATCACTCGATGAATCTCCGAAGTTGACATCCTCCATGCCCAGGTCCTGGGTTAAACCTTGGCCGGCGATGAGTCTTGCCAGCGTCTCCTTGTTGATTTCACTGGGATCATCGTCATCGTCGTCATCGTCTCCAGATAGGTCCTCCTCCTGGTCTTCGTCCGAGTCGCGCGTTTCTGTAGTTTTTGGCTTAGCGGAGGCGCGTTGTTGTTTGGATTTGGCGCCAGAGGAGTCGGACGCATCCTCTTCGGTACCATCGGAGTCGCGTCCACCTTGGATGAGTTGTCTAAAATAGTCATCGCCGCTATTATCTTTCATATTGGCAATATAGTCGGCGAGAATGGCGTCTTCCTCCTCTTCAAATCGTGTTCGTGCATTTCTCTTGTTGCGCTGTTTCTGCTTCTTCTCCTTTTTGGACAGCTCCTTGCGATCCGGGGGCTCCACGACCAGTTCGGGTGCAGGCGATGGTGGTGCTGGTGCTGACTCGGTAGCGATTCCTTGTTCGAGAACGCGTATCTCTGCCTCCATTTGAACCATGCTGATCTCTCCCGTGTGTTGGGGCTTCCGTTGGGTACCACGACCCTTGAACAGAAGGACCTCTTCACTCGAGCTGCTACTTCTTGAGGAAGGTCGCTCTGGAATCTCGACGGAGCCCCGGTTGGGCTTGGGTTGCGACTGGTCTCCTTTGAGGTCAAAGAAGAATGACGGTTCCTCTAGTATGTCGTTGTCGGGTTCGGCTTGGGCCTGGATGGCTTCCTCCAGTTCGTCGGGCCCGATAAACCTGTCATCTTCGCCTGATTCCTCTTCCACGTCCGCCTCGTGTCCGCCTCTCTCGCCGTGGCAGTCAGTTTCGTCATCGGGCTCATCTTTTGTGTCGACTTGCAGGGCCCGTTGGGTGTGGTTTTCTGGTGACGGCGCGGTGGCTGGCTCTCCAGACTCGTCATTTGTTTCGTCAAGCAGCACATCGAGTAGTTTCAGCGGTTCACTTGGTCCAGCGCTGACGAATTTGACGGGTCGCATGCGCAGATTGTTCCATATGGATGGGTCATGCTGGGACGTTTGTCGAGCCTCGTCTGCAAGTGTGAACCCGGCTATGGAATTGTCAGCTTGTTGGCCATGCCGTGTTCATCGGACCCGGGGATATCTGCCCGGCACCGTAGTTGGAGTGATTACCGGTTTCTTCTCTGGTAAAGTTTACTCGGGCTGGTGCGGGCGAATAGTGCCCACGTCCGCGAGATGCTGCTCGGCCTCCGCGACCTCCTCGTCCGCCTCGGGCACTCTTTGCGCCCCGTGGCGCAGGAGCTCCCTTCTTGTTTCTAGGCATGGCGAGTTAGTAATCGATCGCCGTCATGGTGAAGGCTCTTCGTAGTCGATGAGAATATTGTGGCCCTTTGGCCGTAGATGTAATGTTGAGTCTCCAGCACGGAACCTACCCCGTTTGTGTAAAAAGTCTCACACAGCAGATGTGAGCAAAAGCTACCTAGGTATGCTGCTGGCGAGAAAACGAGTCACCCCGTGGTGGGTATCTCGGCCATCAACGCCCTTCGATTGGCTCCCCCAAATACCTAAGTGTGGAGTTGTTCCAGGCAATGAGAGTCATCGAAGCGTTGAGGTGCAGCAGGCGCTTGGTGGGGCCGGTGCTTGCGGCCAAGCGGGGATCTGCAGCTGCGGTACGTCACTTCGGCGAGAGAGGCGCATGCTTGCAAGTGTAGGGTAATCAAAGGGAGCCTCGGGCTCAAGTTTATGACCCTGGTTTCTTTGGTAGTTACGGGGTCCATGGTCTTCTAACTGTGATGCATATGTCATCTGGCGGTTCTTGTTACTTTCCCGGCTTTTTTCTCGTCTTGGTAGGGTTGTGTGGTGTTTTCCGATTATCTGCTATATTTGACATCATAAACATCTGAACCTTGTTACAAAATTAAGTTGACATTCAGAACAAGTATGCATGAGCAAACACCTAATCGAAATACAAACAGAAGGCAGAAATATCGGACCGGATCTCGCGTCAAATAACGAAATAAACCCATAAAACACACGAAAGGGGCATATCGACATCAGCCATGCCCAAGATCGACCTATGTACCTCCATGATGCCCTCGATTCTGATATCGCGTTGAATGGTCCGTGCACCGGATTCCTTTGCGCCTGTGGCCTGTGGCCTGTGGCTCCACCCCATCCGGAGGCTACCACCTCAGGCGGCCTTGAGGTGAGAGTCACAAGCCGCCGCTTCCCCCGCCGCCGCCGGCCCCAGCTGACTCCCCACAGCCAGACCCAAGACCCGTTTGCTGCCTTTCGCAGCAGCTTCGCTATCCATCCCAAGTCGCCATCATCCGCCATCTCTCCCTTCATTACACGGCACTCCCAATACCAGGCTCCTCCTGATCGTATCCCAGCCCACTCCAATATCAAACCCGACACCTGCAGATGCCAACTTGACAGTCGCACAGGTTACAGCCGCCATGGAAGCCGCTATGGCTAACGTCGACCTCGGACGCTATCGGCGTATAGTGCAGATGTTCTGGGATCCTGAGCCGACCAACGATGTCGCCCACGACCAGCCCGTGTGGTGCTTGGGACATTCATACAAGCTCAGCGACAGCAAAAGCACCAAACACGACAACCGCAGCCCCCAGACACCGCCACCGGCACCCAAGCCAGACGCAGAGGCTCAAGACACCAGTCGACCGCCCGTCCCACCAGTGAACGCACCCGAAACCCCACCGGAGTCGATATCGAGCAGCTTCTCGTCATCGCTAGCATACGATGACCCAACGAGAGACAACGGCTGGCCGACACAATTCATGGCCGATTTCGAGTCGAGGTTTTGGATGACGTATAGGTCCGAGTTCGAGCCCATCCCTCGATCCAACAACCCACAAGCCTCCTCCTCACTATCACTATCGATGAGACTGAAGAGCCAACTGGGCGACCAGAGCCCCTTCTCATCCGATAGCGGATGGGGCTGTATGATTAGATCAGGGCAGAGTCTACTTGCAAATACCATGGCCATGATCCGCCTGGGCAGAGGTAAGTCGACATGCCAGTCCTCATAGCGCTGACACCCGGCTCACTCATCACCAGACTGGCGCCGAGGACAATCACCGCATGAAGAACGCCAAATCATCAAATCGTTCGCCGACCACCCCAATGCCCCCTACTCCATCCACAGCTTCGTTCGACACGGTGCCAGCGCGTGTGGCAAGTACCCAGGTGAGTGGTTCGGTCCATCAGCAACTGCCCGATGCATCCAGTAAGTCCACAGACCAACCTCAACCCTTCCTGCAGTCGACTGATCAACGATTTACCAGAGCACTGGCAAACTCAAACGAACCGTCACTTCGAGTATACTCGACAGGCGACGGCCCCGATGTCTACGAGGACGAGTTTATGAAGATTGCAAAGCCAGAGGGAGAAGCTTTTCATCATACGCTCATTCTTGTTGGGACTCGTTTGGGAATCGACAAGATAACGCCAGTCTACTGGGAAGCCCTCATTGCATCCCTTCAGATGCCTCAGTCCGTCGGAATTGCAGGGTATGTCGGATGAACCCCACAATCTGAACTTGTGTGTGTTAACCCGTCTCTAGTGGCCGCCCATCCTCATCGCACTACTTTGTTGGGGCACAGGGTTCGTTCTTGTTCTACCTCGACCCTCACCATACCAGACCAGCCCTTCCCTACCACGAGAACCCAGACGAATATACCGACGAGGAGACTGCATCTTGCCACACTTCCCGCCTACGTCGCATCCATGTTCGTGAAATGGATCCGAGCATGTTGATTGGGTTTTTGATCCGAAGTGAAGAGGACTGGCAAAACTGGAAGCGATGCGTAAAGCACGTCCAGGGGAAGGCGATCATCCATGTGGCGGATCGCAGCGCCCTCCTTGGAGGCTCCAGCGAGGGCCGGGAGGGTGCGATTGATGAGGTGGAGACGTTGAGCGATGACGACGCGGACACCATTCACGAGGCTTAGTTTGGCAGGGTCGGTTGGCGTCTTGGTTGTGTTTGCTGTCTTGCTATTGAATCGGCGGCCGGCTTGGGAGTTATATTAGGGATAGATGAATATCAATTCGAAAGAACCAGCTCATACCGCTCCTGGGTCGGCGTCCATGCTTCGTGTGTGGCGGTCGTGTCATCAAGGTGCCGTCATGGCTTCGATCATGCCTGGCCGCAGACGCGCACATACAGCCGATTGCATTATTTTGTCGGTCACCGTTTCTTCTTCTGGCCGCCCCCGGTTGCTGGTTTTAACGAAGCATGGCCCTCGTCGCGAATGTGTGTGAACAGCCTTGTCCTTGAAGAGAAGGTCTCTCCGCAGACTCCGCATTTTTGCTGTGAAAGGTGTTAGTCAGTGTGAATGCAGAGACTGGGGCGATATTGGCGTACCCCTTCATCATGCTGGGTTTGGGCGGCCGCAGCTTTCTTGGCGCGTTTGGCCTTGGCCTTTCCTATCTTCTTGCCTTGCACAGGCTCATCGACGGAAAGATCCTTGGCAGCAGAAGAGAGCTGATCGTCAGGGCTGTCAGTGGCCTCCTGTGTCGCCTTGGAGGAGGTGAGCCTCTCTTCGACTACACCTCGGGGTGCATAGTCGCCGTCATCAGACACCTCGGCAGACTCTGTAGGGCTCGGATCTTGATGTTTGCCCTTAGAGGGAGGTGGCCGTCCTTTGGCTGGTGTTTCTGAATTATCCGAGTCCTCGTTGTTCACATTTTCTTCCGGAATAGAATCGTGCTTAACATCCTTGGGTGCCTCCGGCGAAGGCGAGGCGTCAACCTCCCCCAGTTGCAATTCGGCGCCTTCGCGCTTCAATTGCCACCGGAGCTGTTGGACAGCCTTGATGTGCTTCTTGCTCCTTTCATGCGCTTCCAGCTGTTTTTCGCTCTTGAACGACTTGTTGCACACGACACACTCTAGAATCTCCACAATCTCCTCCTCCTCGGACTCGGAGAAGCTCCCCTCTGCAGCACCGTTGTCGGATCGAGACTGAGCCCACTCGGGGACTTCGTACTCAGCCATACGCTCCTGATTTGCAGCACGCGACCGCGCGGCTTGCGCGGCGGCGGCATTTCGCAGGGAAGCCTGGCGTTCGGCGTGGGTCTGTGAGTTGGGTAGATATCGAGGATCGCGCTTCCGCACGAAACCTACGAGAAAATTTACGGCGTCGTTGAACTCACGGATGGCATCGTCGCGCATCTTCTTGTTTTCCTTCTCCATCAGGCGGCGGACACGGCGGTCAGGGGCTTCGGAGAGGCGGTACTTGTCCTTCCATGAGAATGACTTGGCAGTGGAGAAGCCAGCCCAAGCGGCGTAGAAAGGCTTCACGACTGTCTCGTAGTCATCATCAGAAGAGCCAAATGTTGGGTATTCTCGGACATCGACGTATTCGTTTTCGGCTGCTGCCTCCTCCTCGAGAGCCAGGTGTTCAAAAGTCTCTCTGCAGATTCCATAGAAGCCTGTGGGTTCGTCGTCGAAGGGCACGGCGGCATTGAACTTGCGGATCAAGCCCATAATCTCCTCGGCCGAGGTAAGTCGCACATTGCGGAACGTTGCCGGGTGACCATCTGCGTCATCGCCGTCTTGTCCGCTCAGGATGGCATCGCGGTGCGAGTCGTACCATGCCCTCTCCTGGGGGTCGGATAGGATCTCATAGGCGGACTGGATCTCGGCGAAGCGGCGTGTGGCAGTCTCGACGTCGTTGATGTTGCGATCGGGGTGAAGCTCGAGGGCCTTTCGACGGTAAGCTCGTTTGATCCTGACAAAGTAGATGTTAGGCAAGACTTCGACAGCCTGATGGGAAACCAGGGATGAGCATATGGGGAGAAGTACTCATCGTCGGATGCTGAACGTTCAACGCCGAGCAGATCGTAGTAACATGTCTTTGCAACGGGAGCGGCGCTCGAAGCGTCAGAGCGCCCCGAGGATTGCTGCGCCCCCATGGCTAAACATACAAGGTATAGGCGAATGCGTGCGAACTGTAACAAGAAACGAGATGCGAATTAAATGGGGTCTGATGGTGATTTATTTCTTGGTAGAGGTCTCTCACGCTGTGTGACGGAGGAGGGGCATCGCGGGGCAGAATCTGGAGATTTTTTATGAAGAAATTCTTGTGCAGGTTGCGGTTGTTCCCCGCAGGATCCAACTCCGCCCTTGCTTGGCGTACTACATGTTTCCAGAAGGACAAGTTAATTAACTGAGAGCAAGTCGGTAAGCTTGCTTATTCGTTGGGCTGAGTGGACTTGGGCATTTCTCCGCCGGATGATTCAGGTCTGCCATCAGTTACTCATAACGACTCATCGGATATGACTAACCACCGTCGCCATCATTCCCTGCCTGTCCGCCATGGAGGAGCGGACTAACAATGCAGATTCAAAGCAGATACAGATGGAGATTGCACATTCTCATTTTCTTTATTGCATGCAAGATGCTCGGTGTCTCAATACTCCCAATAGCTCCAGCGTTACATGGTCTCTGCCAATTAAGGGACGCATAGCGCACACGAGATTGAGAGGAACGGAAGGGGCTGCAAGGTCGATCGACGAGCTAGAGAGAGAGCACGGACTATCCAGAGCTGTCGCTGATAATCCTCCGTCTCCGGCATCATCACTTTGATGACATTTGGCCGTCTCCCGTCTCCCCTTGACCTCATCTGGCTGATGAACCATGGACGGGAGGTATCCTGGACCCATGGCGAGCCAATCGCCAGGTCTCGAACCCACGCAAGCAATACCAAGACCCCATCGAACGACCTGGGTCTCGGCGTCGCCTTTGGCCTCGGTCAACGAAAATGGTCGGCAACCTTCTCGAACGGTCGAACCATCTGATTCATGTCCTGGTTGACGCCTCTACCGTCGCCGGCACGAGATTGCCGAGAGCCCACTCAGGCAATTAGCCTTCCATTAATCCCTACCCGTTCCTCGCCGTTCCCACCAAGAAAAAGAGGTCATTCGCCAAAATCGGTACCAACCTGTGTCTGGGCATGTCTGAATCCAGCAAAGTACCCTCGACATCGATATTTTCCATCCACGAGACCACTCTTCCAACAAACCCATTCACACGGCGCATTTTCGTCACTGTCCCTCTTCTTTTTCTTCTTGTGCCCCCCTCCGAGTGATATATCACTTTGCTTTTGCCTTTCTCTGCTCTTTAAGCCTTGCTGCTAGCGTCACGTCTCTCTTTCTTCCATTCTTGTTCTTTTGCCACCAACTCCCCAATACCGCAAGTGGTCGCGTGCTCCTCATGCAAGCGTCCTAACATTTTGGCCATACCAGCAGCGTCAACACCATGAAGTTTGCTCACGGCTTCAAAGAGACCTTGCGGACTCAAAGTACGTCTCGCTATTTTCTTTTACCCCCTTTCGTACCAGCCAGTTCTCAACCCTTTGTCTCTTCTTTTTCACCACACAACTCAAGTGACATTCGCCCACTTGTGCGACAGCTCCAAATTGACTGACCCGATGCAGATTTCCCGCCTCACTGGGTCGACAATGCCATCCCCTACAGCCAGCTCAAGAAATGTCTCAAGAAGGTCGCGCGAGAGCTGCACGAGCTCGGTCTTGACCCAGAGACTCTGCGCGAACTTCTCAAACCCGATACGACATCTCCCGTTGCCCTGAAGTATAAGCTCAACGGTATGCCTATTCCCGCAACCTTATGCATTTCGTGTGTCTCCGGCAGGTGCAACGGTTGTGCATGAAACTGACTGCGTACAGGTGGCTCCGACTCTCATCTTCTCCGCCCCAAGCTCATCGTCCAGATCCATCTTCAAGATGGCGTGCCAGTCGATGCCTCGCTTGCCCCAAATTCGCGGGACTTTCTCGACAAGATCGCTGCAAACCTCCCCAAAGCCCCTTGGCCGCCCTTCGAATCGGGGACGAAATCCGACACTGAGTCCGTGACGAGTCTACCCAAGTCCGAAAACTCTGATACTCTAGTCGAGGCTACCCCTCCGTCTTCTGCAGAGACTGTCGATAAACTCGCCGACGAGACAGCTGAAAGGCTGGCCATCTCCCCCGCCGAGAAACCCGCCAATGACGCCGAGAAGCATACTACTGAGATCGTACTGGAATATGCTGCTGAATCTCCGACCGAAATCTCGAATGGTGCACTGGTCCAGGCTCCGGCATCGGCCTCAATCACTCCCCCGACCGAGAAGGAAGATGGAACCTACGAAATCATTGAAGTTCCTCTCGTCTTTGATGCCGAGTTTTTTGACATACTGCAGAGCGATGTGACGAATCTCGACGCACTGCAAGCCGAGGAAGAGAAGAACATGACCTCCGAGATCGTCGCCCTCGGCAAGGAAGTTGAGCAAGTAGCAAAGCCCAAGCGGTTCTCCAAGACGGATCTCGCACGATGGCGTCAAATCTTTGAGCTCTACCTGGATGCAGAGATCTTTTTTGCCACCCACGAGCAGGATCACGGGTCCCGATCCAGCCAGGTGGCACTGAAGCAGCTGCAGTGGTTCCAGAACCAGGTTGAAAAGCAGGGAATTGCGAAGGATTTCAAACTCCCTGAGAGCCAAGCGGCATTTGCTCGCTTCATCAGCCTGAACGCTGCTCTCCTCAAGAATCTGCAATTCCAGGAGCTCAACAAGACTGCAGTGGCCAAGATTCTCAAGAGTGAGTTGAACCCTCCCTTACTGAGATCGTAATATTGACCATGTTTTAGAATTCGATAAACGTACGGCTCTGGGTGTATCGAGAAAGTTCCCTACTGCAGTGCACTCAGACAAGCTCCTGGCAGGCAGCATTTCCAAGGATGTCTGTGCAAAGATGTCCCAGGAGCTTGTCTCTGTGGTCCCGCAGTTGAACGACTACCTCTGCCCCGTGTGCTTCTCGGTAGCATACATGCCCATCCGTCTCGATTGTCAACACGTCTTTTGCATTCGCTGCATCATCAAAATCCAGCGTCGAAAGGAGAGACACTGCCCACTGTGCCGAGCTGATGTGGTCCTGAAAGCCTCTGCTGATCATCTTGACTTTGAACTTCAAAAGTATATGAAGAAGTACTTCTCTAAAGAAGTCAAGGAGAAGCAGAAAGCAAACGAGATCGAGCGTGGAATCGAGGACTACGGGCCTGGTTACGTGCACCAGGAATGCACCATAATGTGAGGTGTAAAGGGTGCGCCACGACTCGCCCTATGACACGATGATTGTCGCGATTCATGATAGCGTTTAGCGGTTGGAATTAATTCGATTGACAAATGTCAAAATAATCACAGTAACACAGCATTTATATGTAAGTTGTTGTCCTTTTCCTTTTTGTCCTGATTTCCTAGCTGTCAACATCTTATTGACATGGAGCCAGATCCCGGGATAGAGAACTCAGACTGTACGGCGATCTAGAATTGAGTATTTTGGGTAATATAGACAGACGGCGTTGTGCGAGGAGAACAGAACTTTCATTTGCAGGGGCATTGTTCCATCATGAGCTCGACACTGCGACAGCCTCAGCGGCTTTCAGGGCACCCCGGAAAATATTCTCCAGCTCTGCCGTCTCCTCCAGGCCGACACTGACGCGGACAAGATCGGGGTCGACGCCAAACTGTGCTGCCCAGTCCAGCTCTTGGTAGTGAGCGAGCAGCGCGTACGGCGAGCACAGCGTAAAGTTGGTTCCCAGGCTGGGCCCCTTGGCAAGGGGGAGCGCGTCAAAGAAGGCCTGGGCCTGCTCCTTGTGGTGGAACACGACGGAGAGCAAACCGCCGTAACCCCCGTTGGGGAGGCGGACGGCCTCGTAGTGAGGCTTCGAGTCGTTATACTTGGGGTAATAGGTGCGCTTTACAACGGGATCCGTCCGCAGCACCTCGCAGATGGCTTCTGAATTAGCATTGGTGCGCTCAACGCGCGACTCAAAATCTCGACTGTTCCTCTCCATGAATATGACGTCCTCGGGCCAGTACGTGTCCTCGTAGTCCTGCTCCATGGCCGTCTTAATCGCACGGTAGTACTTGCTCTCCGGGTTGAGGATGGCACTTCCACCCATGACGTTGGAGTCTCCCGAGAAGATCTTTGTAAGGCTGCTGACAACGATGTCGGCGACGGGCAAGACATTGATGTTGGCGAATGTACCTATCGTCTCGTCAATCACGACAGCAAAGTCGTACTCGTCGGCGAGCTTCCGGATCCGCGCAAGGTCCGGACACGTCAGGAGGGGGTTTCCAGGAAACTCGCAGAAGAGGCCGAGGAAGCGCTCTCCGCTCTTCAGCCTGGCCTCGAGGTTGTCCAGGTCCTCGGCCGAAGCGTGCCCGTAGAAGAGGCAGCCGGGGCCAAACTTTTCCAGGATCTTGAGCGTGTCGACGTAGGGGAAGCCAAAGTTGATGCTCTTGGCCGGCCCCCTCGCCCTCAGCAGCGCGCGGTGAGCGTTGAAGATGGCGTTCATGCCGGCAGGGTACAGGTAGACGTCGGCCTCCTCGAGGTTCTTGATACCGCGAGTGTTGTCCGTCATGGACGGCAGGGGCCCGTTGTTGAGGTCAACGTCGTGGGCCATGGCGCCGGCGATGCGCCTGCGGATTGCCGATTTGGCGCGCTCGACCATGGAGAGTTCGAGGTTCCTGCCGAAGCGCTCCTCGAGGAACCGCGAGCTCTCCAAGGACTCGACGGGGGCTGGAGGAGAGGGCGGCTTGGGCACAGGCGACACGACGCCGTCGATAGACCCGGGCCGCTGATAGCGCTTGGGACCGCGGAAAGTCCTGCCCGTGGTCTCGGGAGGAGCCTGCGCGGCCGCGACTGGAATTAGGAGTTCATCCTGGAAAAGCCTGTGGCAGAACTCGGCCCGTCTGCTCGAGGTGCCGTCACCCGTGTGCTGCCAGTACTGCTTGGCAATGGGAAACGTCTCCTGGGGGTAGAGCACGGCCGAGATGGTGGAGGACAGCTTCTTTAGCTGAGGCGACAGCTCCTTGGAAGTATCCAGAGTAAAGTCAATGGTGCCAATCTGGCGTGCAATCTCAGGAGAAGCACGTTGACGGATGAACTCAAGACAACGTTTAGCCACTCTGGGCGTGGGGAAGAGCATGGCCTGCTGGCCAGGTCGGCCATGGCGAGTGACGATGTCCTTGGCGAAGGCTTGAATACCCCTGTGGACGAAGAAGCTATTTTGGACAGAGGTGTAAGTCGAAGGCCAGTGGCTGACTTGGGGATGAGTCAGGGTATCGGCTCACCGAGGGTAACCAGTTGTCATGCGGCCAACAACCCATTCTTCACCTTCCTCATATCCAACGTTGGCTTTCCAAGTGGGCAGAGAGACGCTCACGGCCTACAGGTATCAAGTCAGCCCATCTATAGTGAAATATGCACGTTGAGCACGTCTTGCTTGACTCACATGCGCCGTGTCGGGAGGGATAGATTCGCCGAGTTCAATCACAGGCATGACGGAGATGCTTCGCACAGAATGCCGTTTAAGACGTGAAATACCAAGATACCTCACTCGAGATTTGTGCGACGGAAAACGTTACACTGGACGTTGGGATAGAGTGTGAGTTGGATGCGGCGAACCGACTTTTTTTCCTTTTTGCTTCTCACGATTTGAGGCGGCGCCGCTGTGGTAGGGATGTGGAAAGAGTGGCCGAGAATCGGAGAGAGAGTGTGAGTCTTGCAGTAGGTACCTACCTACCTAGTAGTACCTAGTGACAAAAGCTTGGAACCAGGCTTGTTGTGGGTGAGCCGACTACCTTAGCTTCGATGCGGGAAGCGCTCGCTCTTGTAGAGAAGCGGAGATGCCTTGGTTTAGTAATTCGGACCTTGCCTGCCCCTTTGGCCTCTCTGCTCTTTGATGCTCTCCCCATTCTTCGAGGGATTTAACTGTGGGAACAATCCGCTTCATCGGTGACCAATATGTGGAGGAGGGGTGGGATCTCCTTGGGTACGTGGACTTGCGGGATGCTATCGACTAATTAGCATGTACTATGCGACGCCGTCCACAATGACCCCCACATCCAGCACAGTACATACGGACTAGACAGTGTTGAGTGTCACAGAGTGGGTTGCATCTTGCAGACGATGCGGGACAGACAGGCATGCGCAGGGGGGACGGTTGATGACACGGCAATAGGCCGCCGAACTGGCACTTGTGCGTGTCTCTTCTGTATATCATGATGCTGCTGAGTGTGGTGTGTCTGTGATATGTATCTGCGGGTAGATAGAGCTCTCTTGAGCGTGTGCGCCTTTGTTGTGTGTATCCAGTCTTCTCAAAGCTGCAGCTCCTCTTTCAAATCATCCTGGTCTAGAAACGACAGAATAACCACATGTCCTCCCTCCCTCCATCTAACCAAGAAATAGAATGATGCAATGTCATGACGCCGTAGATGACCGGGTACCCAAACACCTCCTAGAAAACGAAAACTCGAAAAAGAAAAAATGCGACAGAGATGGAATCCAAGCCTCCTCCGTTGCGAGAGCTATTACAATCCCCATGTTGGCAACATAACCAAAATGTTATCAGTCCCGACTCATCTCGTGCTGTTGAACCAGCGTCGTCCAATATCATGTTTCACCCTCTATCCACCTGCCAAACTCATGATTTCTGTCGTCTAACCGTTTCTCATGTCTAATGCTCGTCATCGTCAATCTTCGATTTATCGTACTTTGCGACTTCGTCGGCTCATCTTGCTTCCGATACAGCTAATGCTGTCGCTCGGTGCAACGCTGACCATGTCATCTTCCCACACTGCGTGGCTGCTGCCCATGCCGCTCATGGGGAGAGAAATGTCCTTCGCAGCCATGTAGCTCTGGGCCTTGCTCCCATAGCCTGTATTGGGGTATTCGCGGCCTGTGGCCATCCGGGGCACACTGAATCTGCTGCCAGCCCGACTCCTCGGCATTATGTCTGGGATCTCGGGGATCTCAGGAACTTCAGGCACTTCAGGGACTTCATAAACCTCGGGAGCCCGTGGTGCTTGATCAGCAAGAGGATGTCGTGATGCTTCATGAATAATGCGACCTCGTGGTATTTGGTAAGGGTCGTGAACTCGTGGCATTTGGGAATAATCGGGAGCTCGTGGCATTTCGCGACCTCGTGGCATTGGGGGCGCCTCGGGCACTTCTGGGACTTCGGGTGCCTCAGGAATCTCCGTCTGAACCTCAGGCGGTGGAGCCCGTCGAGGCGCTCGTGAGGATGGGCGTGATCGCGCAGAGACGTAGCTGCGCTCGTCGTCATACGCATGTCGATGGGAGCGTACCACCGAATGTGACGACTTGGGCGCGCCGCCGTGACGAGACCCCGCATGACTCCGGTGATCATCAGCCAACACGACCGATTTGCGGCTGGTAGGTGCTTCGCTGCGGCTTCGGACGCTGCGAGCCTTTTCCGTCACGGGAGGTCTCGAGGATCGACGATTTCGTCCCTCAAACCCGTCGCCCGGTGGAGGTCGTGATGAACGTCGGCTTCGAGCGTCAAAGCCATCCTCTGGGGGAGCTCTGGACGAACGTCGGCTTCGTCTGCCAAAGCCATCCTCTGGGGGAGCTCTGGATGAACGACGACTGCGAATCTCAACAACCTCGTAAACCTCTTCAACGGGGGAATGCCTCGATGGGTGTCGGCTGCGTGTATCGTACTCATCATCTTCATCCTCATCTGGAGATCGGGCTCGAGAACGAGCAACGCTCCTGGCGGTGCTCCGGGCAGTGCTCTTTGCGGCGGTGCTCCGAGCGGTACTCCTGGCAGTGCTCTTTGCGGCAGTGCTTCTCGCGGTGCTCTTGGCGACACTCCGGGGTCTGCTCCTGCTCCTGGCGCGGGAATCCTCGAGCCAAGGGTTTTCTTCATGGGGATGCTCCGTCAGATACTGCACGGGGGGAGGTCGCTCGTCCTGGGACTCGTCGCTGCTCTCGTCCTCGATGTAGCCAAGCCTCCTTGGTGGATAATCATCCGGATGAGACATCTTTCGGGGTGCATAGTCCTCTCTATGCGTGGGTTGCCGAAAAGGGTATCCGTCTGGGTATGACATGCTGTGCGGCTCGTAGGCACTGGCAGCCCGGTATGGGAGGGCCTTGGTAGGGTACTCGCCACCGCGAAGCGATGTCTTTGGGGGGTAATCGCCGTATACCGTTCGGCGTTCCTCCTGATGGATTTTGTGAACCGATGGTGCCTTCTCGGGGAAGGTGGAACGACGTGGGAAATTAGGAGGCTCGAAGTCCTGTCGTGGTTTGCGATCCCGTTCCTTGGTCACGTTGCTCACAAAGCCGTACGTGAGGGCCGCACCCGCAGCAACACCCAGAAGGGCACCAACAACGGTAGTGGTGCTGAGGCCGTTGTTGTTGGAGCTCTGACGAGGGGAGACTGACACAGGCTCAGTCTCCTCGTCATGGCCAGCAGCTCGTTGAGTCATTTCAGCGGCGGTAACAGTGTTGGGGCCGTGTTTGGCGGGCGACTGGCGAGGCTGAAAGGGCGATTGATTGTTAGAGATGGAAGAAGAGGAAGAACGTTCTGCTGATGTGAGAGCATGAGGTTGCGACTTGGCCCGAGACCGAGACTGAGGAGAATGAGGGGAATGTGTGTTTCCGTCGTAGGACCATTCGATAACACGGCCAACGCGATAGGGCTGTTGGTAGACGACCTGAATGGTGTTGCCGTCAAGGTCGCGAACAGTTGCTCGCCTGGGGGTCTCACCGCCGTCGAGGCCCAAGCGAGGCTTCAGGCTGGGACCACCCGGAAAGACAGGGTCACCATCGGTTTGGATGTGCAGCCACGGATTCGCGGTGAGAGCAGCGTCGTGGAAGTCGACTACTGCGGCCGGGGATGGAGCGGCGAGGACCAAGGTCGAGAGCTTGACGGGCTCAAAGGGATGGGTCACCTCGCGGATCTGCAGCACTGGCTTGCCGCCTTTTTGGTCGTCACCACGTCCGTCTGTCAGGGCTTTGCGCTGTTTGCTTCCGGGCTTGGCAGTTCCTGGAGGGATTCCGTAGGTGATGGTCCCAATGGACGAGGTCTGCTCGCGGTCGGCGGCCAGGAAGCGAAGGCCGAGGGTTTGGAGAATAGCCGAGTAGAAGGACGACGACGATGCCAGGTGCGACACCTCAACAAAAGGTAGTGTCATGGTCTCTTATAGAGTCCGTAAGACAGCCAGGACCCGATCGGCTGCCTGCTTTGAGGTCTCCGCTCGGGTGCCTTGGCTGGGTTTGATGGAACCTTGAAAGGGTTGAAAGTCGAAGAAAAAAACGATGGACTGCTCCTGCTTGACTGGCTGAACAGGGAGGGGGCCTGGTGGGGAGATGGAATATCGGTCAAGGAAGGGCTGAAGGAGGATGAGTAACAAACAACAAAGGGGAAGAAACCGAGGACCGGAGAGTCGAAAAAAAAGGTAGATTAGAAAATGGGCAAGTAGAAGGGAAATATCCGTAAGAAGAATGAGGCGAAGAGGTGGTGAGTAGAACGGCGGAGAGTCGAGAGAAGAAGTTGGCCGGGCAAAGTGGCGGAGTGGGCGAGAGAAGGCGGTCGAGAATGAGAGGGTAGGGATTGAGAGGCTGTCCCCGATCTGTGCCCTGAGGTGAGTGACTTGGCAACTGACGCGGTAGGCCGTGGAAGGGACCGAAAAATAGGATGGATCCGTAATTCGGAGTTTGCCTTGGGCAGATGCTGAGCTGTCCGTTGTTCGCTTGTCTGTCGGGCAATTGCTCTGACTCCTTTGACACCCAACCTGACTGAGGTTGGATTGCTCAAGGGTGCAAGACGCTGAAAAGGGAGAAGAGGGCCCGCAAGATCGATCAGTGTCCGAATTTGTCCAGGAATCCTCGTCGTTCTGGGTGTATATGTAGAAGAGAGAAGGGCAAAGGTCCTTAGGTGCCTGGTGTATGCGCCAGGTATGATAGTACTGTATGTGAGATGCCCTTAGTGTAGGTCCAAATGTCAGGATGGATATGCCTGAGTATCCGGTCCGTGGATTATTCCTTGCGTGGTTTGTGAGTGGCGAGTATTGAATGCTTGGTTGCTGCGGGATGCAGGGAGCAATTGACGGAGCAATTGCTCAAGGAAGCTGTGGACTAGAGACTCTATAGACCTCTGTGAAGAGGAGAGGAGAGTCGGGGGGAGACGGGAGACGGGAGGGAGAAAGTTTGGGGGAAGAGTGAGAGAAGAACCGAGAGACAGAGGGTGTCGTGAGGACGGGACCTAGGTAGGGCGGGCTACCTGCTCTTGGCCACTCCCATGGATGGATCGCTGAACGGCTGCTGAGGTACCTACCTAGCTAATGCTCGCTGTAACTAACTGCCGCTGCCAGACGCTGCTGGTGCTGGAGCTGATGCGATCCAATGCGTGCGTGTCTCAGCCAGCCCTCCCGCCGCGTCTCATAACGTCTCCATTCTGCATCTCTTGTGACTGTGGCTCTGTGACTCGTTGACATCTGACCCTCTCGTGCTCTAACGGATCCATCCATAGAGGGGCCAAACAGAGGCATCCGGTACAGCCCCCTGGCGTGAGCGTGGGCCTTGCATCACATCCATCGCATGGATCACATCACACTGGAGGGCAGGTACCTGGAGAGGAGTGCGTGGTTAGCCCCGAGCAAGAACCAGGAAATAGGGCATCTTGCACTGCAAACACCCATAGAAACCCTCTGAATTGTGCACTTGTGCAATCTTGACTGGTACCTGAAGACCTTGGGTTCTGTGTGGGTGGGTATGTACCTTGAGTTAACAGCCCGCTAGCCCCGCGCCATCCGGCAGCACCCGCCCATGATCACCCCTGAACCCTTCAAGTGTTGTATCCTGGGCAAGCATTTGCTTCCCTGTTTGCGCATCGACTTGTTTCCTGATTGCTCTATTCGAGGCCAGAGAAGCAGAGGGCTGTGTCTCAATCACGATATACGGAAAAGAATAGATGAAATCTCATGTACAGCGTCCTGTAGCGACTTGTCCCGACTCGGTACCTGCAGCTGGAAGGGGGGGCATCGTGCCATGAGAGGGTGGTTGGGTGGGCGGCCGAAGGCATTGGACCAGATGATGGGATGGGATGGGATGGATGAATGGACAGACGGATTCGGATGATCCAGAGCTCCAAACCCTCCAACCTGCCATGGTCTGGAATTCCCTCACATCTGATAAAACCACCTCCGCGATACAACTCTGCCTTGTCTCTTCTCGTGATCATGCAGCCAGGCTACTCCAGAGTCATGGTCCTGATACCGTTCCCCCCTCATACCCCTCTTTCTGCCCCTCCTTTGCTCACATTCCGATCATGACGAGTACCGCATGCCCGCGGCCAGAACCAGCCAACCCTAACCACCTCCCTACCTACCCATCCAGCCCTGTGCATTGGGAGGATAACTATGCTATACACAGTACGTACTCGACAGCACAAGAGATGGTGTACCCATGTACGATCATCGGAGAATAGCTCGTGCGAACTGATCCAATGACTCTCGGTCGTTGATGCGTGACCACGTCGAGCCCAACGGCTGGACTCACGGCCGCCCGGCTCGCTCCACCGGGCATCCACCGGCGCCTCCACCCCCGGCCTGCACCGGCCAACCCCGGGCCCTCGGCTACCTTATCAACCCTCACATTGGATAGGATAAGGCCTCTCTGCGCTCGACCTGGCCCATCAGAGTGCCTTTCTCGACAGGAGAGCGAGAGCCACCTCATGGAATGCCATCGCGCAACAGACACGACGGACGCGTCAAGGGTCCTTTGGCCTGCCGGCCACATCGTAAATCCAGACCAGATGGCCGCCTCTCTCCAACCTCCTCTGCTCGCTTCATTCACTAGCCCATCCCTCTCTTCATCGAATGAGCGCCGGCTTCTCTGTCCTTCACACCTCACGCTTCGCGTGGGGGTATCCTATTCGATGGCCATCCTGTAAGAGTCGGATATGCGAACTTCGCGAGACCCAGTCAGCGTCGAATCCCAAGATCCACCATCGACAGACTGGATGAGCCAGCCTAAGGCCCCAAGAAAGCCTGCCGTGGCAGGAGTATTACGGTTTTTCTTTCTTCTTTTGGGTACAACCAAGGCAGACGAGACCTCGGCATCGTCAGTATCATGGCATAACCCTTGAGCTCCAAGCCCTGTATCCATGTCTCATGCGTCCATCACTTCATCCCCCTCCCACACACTCACCCCAAAGGTCGGCGCGCCCACGCGACCATTTGTGCGGGGCGCCTTGGTGCTACACCAGCCGTTTTGGGCCTGCCGCGTATTGGCGGCTGGGGCGGACTTCACTTGGCTGGCCTCATAGCCTCGACTTTGGTTCATATTCTGGTATGTGTTTGTGTAACATGGAAGTGTGCACTTCATTACTACTTGAGTAGTACTTTCAGATGGTATTTTGCCTCCTCCATCAGATGACTTTTGCCCTTCAACTGTCTTGCATCTTGTCTGCCCTTCCGTCACGGGCCCGCGGAGTGCCAGTCAGTCATGACTGTAAATTAAGTCGAATCATGAACACGCCTCACGTGTTCAACCATCGCCATCCGCCATAACTCAAGCTCTCGACGCGTGCCCTTCCCCGCATCCGAAATAATAGGTGGCCGTTGTAGACTTTCCAGTGCCTCGTCCATCAAGATGCTGTGTGGTTAGATTGTGCATGCACCCAGATCCAGCAGCCTCAGGCGCCAGATCTTGGTCCAGATAAAACAAGCATCATACAGAAGGGGAGAAAAACAGAGCAGACATGCAAAGAAACAGTACAAAAAGGACAAGAGGAAGGAATGGGCCAGGTTGAAATGGCCCATCAAGACGACATTCACGTCTTGGACCCGTTGTTGAACGCCCCATGTTTTGGTTGCAAAAACAAGCGACAGCGAACACCCCAGGCATTCCAAGTCAGCGCCGTGCCGTCTCGCCCCAGCGACGATGTTGTATCGTCGCAGGGCGAGCCGACATTTGGCTTCTATCGCAGCAGCCGGCCCCCAGGCCGCCTCATTCGCAACTCACTCTTACATGATGTCCCAGACATCCTCGGCCGCGTGGCAGAACTTGCTGCAGGCCACACTGGCGGACAGAGAATAGTTGCTGATAGAGATCTTCTCGTCCACGAGCGAGTCGGCAAAGTTGTCCTCGCCCTTGGCCATGGCACCCACAAACACGCAAATACTCTCCTTGGAGCCAACACTCTCGACATACTCACGGACCCGCACAAGCTCCGAATCGAAGCTCAGCGTCACCTTGCGGCAGTTGGGGGGGAGGTGGTCGGTGATTGGGTTCTGAATCACACGCAGCAGCTTCTCGTTGGAGTTGGTGGAGCGGATGGACAGCCGGTGCAGAAGCTGCACCATGAGACCAGCGAATCGCTTGAAGGTTCGGGGGATACGGACTGAGGGCGAAACCTCGATCAGGACGCCCTTGGCAGTGTGGATGTAGATCTGGAGCTTTCCAGCTTTGTTGATGGGCGAGTCGAGCAGGGTCAGCAAACACTAAGAAAAAGGTCAGCATGTTGAATGCCGACAAAGGCAGCCAGAGTTGAAACCTGGTGGGTGATGTCGGGTCGGGCATCGCTGATATCCCGGTTCATCTTGCGCATGACACCAATGTGCTCGTCGCTGTTGAGCAACGAGTACTTGTCCTCGCGGTGCATGCCATTGCGACCGGTGCCGCCGTGCGACGCCTTGTACGTCTCAAGACTGGCATTGGACAGGACGACGATGAGGCGCTGCGAATCTTTGTCGGTGGGCGGGATAGGCGTGTTCTGCTCCGCGACCAGTTGCGGGAGCGCAGGGGGAGGAAGAGATTGCGTTCCTAATGGGAACATGTTAGCGGTAGGCTTTCGGCCACGCGGTGTGTTGAGAATTTACTAGGCCGCTTCACTCCAGTCCGACGCTCAGGCGAAGACATGGTGGTAAATAATGGATGATGGTGGATTGGATGGGAGGATGGATAATGGTTTGCCCGATGATGACTCAAGCAGTGTTAGCGGGAGTGGCCGAGACAATACGACGAGGTGGCGAGGTGGGAAGCGGGCAAAGACAATGTTAGAGTATGGGTGGAAGAGAGAAAAGAAGAGTAGGAAGCGAGGAAAATAGACGCAGAGGGAGGAAGCGGGAAGAGTATGAAGTTTGTTGAACCCTTGACAAAATCTTACCCGGAGGAACCCCACACTAATTGCGCCTAGAGTTCGCGCTTCAAGCCTCCGGATCGCCGGGTGCCGGCGGTTTACTCTCCGGATGGTGGGGGGCACGTGCTTCAAGTTTGACAATGGGTTTAGAAGATGAGTAGAATGACGAATTGAGGTTCTCGAGATGTTCGATTAGTGATAATCATGGCGATGGAGCTCGAAAATCCACGCTGGGGAAATGCTGGATGTGAATTGTGTGTGCTGTTGCAACACCGTTGGGGCAATTCGCTCCCTTCCTCCCAGCACGTGTGAGGTGCTGAGGTCTCGTGAGACCATCGCCCAATCACATCTGCGCTTTCGGTGCTCGAAATTCGAGTTACATAAGCGCGATCAACTGCACAACATCGAAGCTCATTGGCTGCCAAAATTTAGAACAGCCTTCCATTCCTGGTCCGCGAGCTATCAAAACGACATCTCGTTCAAGAGACCAGCAATTGCGGGATTGGCTACGCCTCTGGCCCTCGAAAAGATTGACTCGACACATATTCGATCATACGGGCCACCCAAGCAATGTCCTCTCAAGTCGCCAAGGCCGCGCGCCGCGTGACGCACGAGCTTCACGGCGTCGTCGTCTCGGCTGGCCTCATGGAAAAGACTGTCAAGGTCCGAGTTGGAGGTCAGAAGTGGAACAAGATTGTGAACAAGGTGAGCCTTCTGGTCTGATGTACACGGCCTCTGTGCCTTTGAGGTGTGTTTTGCTGACCATACTTCTCAGTGGTTTGCCGACCCCAAGCACTACCTCGTCCACGACCCCAACTCCTCTCTCCGAACCGGCGATGTTGTCTCCATTGTCCCCGGTTGGCCGACCTCCCAGCATAAGCGCCACGTCATCAAGCACATAATTGCTCCCTACGGCACCTCTATCGAGGAGCGCCCGCCCGTGCCGACTCTGGAGGAGAGGATATCAGAGCGCGAGGGCAAGAAGGTCGCCAAGGATGAGCGGAGGGCAGCGAGGAGACAGGCCGAGGAGGACCAACGACAGGAGGAGAAGAGACTGGAGCTCGAGAAGAAGGAGGCTAAGCGCAAGGCCTGGGAGGATGCTCAGCAACAACGCAAAGCCCAAACCTCAGCGAGCGATGTCGACTAACCAACCGGAATGTTGAGGCTGCAAGTCACGTCAAGATATCGCAAATTGGCCTGACGAGAAGTATAACTCAAGCATGGCTGCGGATGTGAGATCAGAGCCAGGATGGGAGTAGCGGGCCAAAAATGACGCCCTGTACGATAAATGACATTGGATGAGGAGGGTCATGCGACGGAGAGCCGTTGCTAAAATAACTGTACCATATAAAATGACATAGTAGACATTCAGCCTGATCAGAACACCAACGCCCATATCCTTCGGCCGTGACGTGCACATCGTGGTATCCAATATTGTCCACGACAGCGACATTCCCATACGAGTGTGGTCTACCCACGCGTCTAAGATACATGTTGTATACAAGGCCGGACAGCAATTTAGCCACCCCGTTCTCCAAACTCCCTTGCCCAATCTTCGTACTCTTTTAATCCAGCTTTACTAACGCTGGGGCGTATCATTGTTAGACTCGCCTCAAAATCGATCAGTTGAATCGCCCGAATCTCATCCATCGTCATGTGCAGCAAGGCCTCTCCCAAAGACCGGAGCGGTCCCATGGCGGCGTCCTTGGCCAGCGCTGTGATGTCTGAACCAGAAAAGCCTGAAAGTCACATAGTGTCAGCTAATGTCCAACTATGTTGAGAAAGGTCTACCCACCATCTGTTAGGTCTACAAGTCTGAGGATATCCTCATTCGATAGGTCATGCTTCTGCTCGCCCAAGAGTGTTCGGAGTTGCGTCTCGCGAGTCGTTGGCTCGGGGAGTGGAATGTACTGGCGTCTAACAAATCGTCGTCGAGCTGCTTCGTCAATCGCCCATGGCAGGTTGGTTGCAGCCAGCACCAAAACCCGGTTGGCATCCCCCTTCTCCTTTTCTCTATCACTGGCCTCTCTGCCAGCCGCTGCTCGCTGTAGATCGCTCCACTGGATGAGAAACTCGGTCTTGATTCTCGTGGTGGCCTCATGCTCTCCGGATCCTGATCGTTGGGATAGGAGCGAGTCAATCTCGTCGACGAAAATGATGCTGGGCGCCAGGGTCCGAGCGAGCCCAAAGAGAGCTCGCACAAGCTTCTCCGACTCTCCCAGATATTTGCTCGTCAAACTGCTAGCGGAAATCGAGAAGAATGTCGACTTGGACTCTGTCGCAACCGCTCTGGCAAGCATCGTCTTTCCTGTTCCCGGTGGCCCGAACAGCAACATGCCCCTCGCCGGTTCTCGAAGCCCCATGAACAGATCTGGCCTTAAGAATGGGTAAACAACTGTCTCGCGGAGGGCATTTTTCGCTATCTCCAGACCAGCCACATCGCTCCAACGGACCTCATCTCCCTGAACAACGATGTCGTTAAGGATCTGTTTGGCGGCCGCTTCATCGACCCCAGCGGGCAAATTCTTCAAAATCTTGGCCTTCTTCTTTTTCCATTCAGTCATTTCGTCAGAGTTCTTCCCAGATTGAGATTCATCTGAAGAGCCTTCTTGGGTATCAGTCTCGGTGACTGCCTCTTTTGCCTTCGCTCGTCTCGATCTTGAGATGGACCGACCGGTTTCATCCCCCGATGCACTCGAGGTAGAGACATGCCGCGTCTTGCGCTCACGTCGTCGTGATCGATCCCTTTTCCCTGGGTCTGGTTTTGGTGGTTTCAAAGACCTCCCGGATCGCTTCGGCGCTGGGCTTCGGCTCGGGTATGCATCTGAGACACTTCTCTTCTCCGATGTCTCTCCAGAATCATCAACCGTTTCAACGCCGTTGGCCACCTCGTATCTAGACACCTTACGGGGCGAAGGCGATACCCCAATATTGTCTCGACTGCTTGCGAACCGCTCAGACCGGCTTGTGTAGTTGTCTGGAGAGGGCAGATCCTGATAGGACAGTGCATTGAGAGCGCTCGATGCCGCAGTGACGGACAACATTGAGGGGCGCGCATAGCAGTATTCATCAGAATGGCGCATGGAGCTCGAAGACTCCCCATTGAAGTCGTTCTCCCTGGGTACGACCAGCCTTCTTGAGTGACTGTCCCATTGCACAGGGAGTGGTCTGCGAACTTGCTCCAGGGAAGCGCGAGAGCTTGGGCTTGGGGTCGCTGGACCAGCCTCAGACTGACCACCTCTCAGAAATCTGTCTTTGGAACCGAGGGCGCTCCATGCTAAAGTCGCAGCCTTGCTTGACCCTTCAGCCACAGGCTTTGGAGCCTTGCGAGACTTGATGGGTCTATCGCCTGGCCTTCCTGAACGCAGGGTCGTTCTCATTGTGTGCTTTTCTGGACTCGGTGATCGCAATGTCTTGTTCGGTCTTGGGGGTAGACTCGGGGCGTTGGGGGACGATGCTCTCGGTAGCGAGGATGTGGATGCGTTTGGGTCGAGATATGCACTGGGCCCATCCACGATAGCCTGCTCCGATGAGGTGCGCCGGGGCTGTGATGGGCGATGTGGAATGGTCGGTCGTGATAATTCAGAGTATTGCACAGCAGGTATCGTGCCTTGTCCTATAGATCCCCTGCCTCTGTCGTTGTCCGGCAGGCTGGGCCGTTTGATCAACTTGCCAGTGGGTGGTGGTGGTAGTGGTATCGTCCCTTCTTGTCGAGATACACGTAGCGCCTCAAGAAGATCGATTCGTTCCTTGCATTGCAGCTCGAGCTCTCTCAGGGCGTCCTGCAGCGCCTTCTCGGTATCAGTTCGCACGCTGTACGACGGGGGTGCTCGGTTCGCATGATAATCGTAGATCTGGTCGAGGGCACTCCTCCAGTGCCGCATCGCCTCGATCTCACTTCCCTGCATTTGCCGATAATGTTAGATAAAAGTTAAAAAACAAAACACCAAACTTTCGCACCTGGCCTTCGTAGTAGACGGCAGTTGAACAACTCAGGTAGCTATCATCGTAGGTTTTCTGCAGCACAGCCAGGGCCTTGTTCCGTAACATGGCTCCGGCGACAGGGCAATACCATAATAGCCCAGAGCTTAGCCCTTGTTGCGCTTAGTCCGCCGACTGTTTTGGACGCTCTCCTTGTCGATGTCGAAAACAGGCTCTGAGAAAGGCGCCGACGGTTGGCACGCGCTTATGAGGAAATTCCGAGCTTTGTCAGCCCAATGACTTAGGCTGGGAAAATCGCGCTTGGTGATCGAGGTCGGGCGGTTTTCGAGGGTAGGGTGTGTGGTTGAGACTGGCACTCAGGAGCCTTCTCGTGTCCGTGATGGTTGAAACGTGATGGAGTTGGTCGTTGTACCTCGTACATGGCAGAGCAAGTAAGTTGGGCAGGCGGTGACGTAGTCTCGCTCGCACCGCCCACATCCGTCGCAATCTATCGTGGCGGGGTACTTATTGAACATTACCAGCCTCGCTCGGAAATGGCATAGTTCTACTAATTCCTGTCCACGGCCTGCCATGTTATAATGAAACAAAGCCATGCTGCAGGTGCAGAGATGTTTCAAAGAATATCACGCATATAAAGAAATAGTTGTCGCTTGCGTGGCAGCTGAATCTGGAAACCTCTATGGAGCCTGGCTTGTCTGCAAGAGATGCAGCTAATCGTCCAAATGCCAACAGGCGGCTTGACCGTCCTATTATTATGGGGGCATCTACGCAAGAGAGGGATGGAAATCTAGGCCTTTTGGACTCATGCCATCCACTTGATGCCATCTATGACAGTAATACACGGATCTCAGCTGTCGTCCTGGGAAATACAGATCGAAGCCGCCCCTCCTCCTCATCATCATCCGAATCCGAATCCGCATCCTCCTCCTCCTCCTCGATAATCACCTCTTCAAGCTGCTCGAAGTCATTGCAGAACTGCTCTGCGGCATCTTCGGTGACTTGCCGAGCCAGTTTCGAATCCTGGAGATGCTTCAGATTCTCCATAGCATCCATGAGCGCGGATGGCAGGAAATCATCCAGAGTCTGGCTCGCCTGGCTCAGCAGCTTCTCGTCCAGCGGACCAGCATCTTTGTCTTTGTTCTCTTCCAGAGATGAGAAGATGGAATCCAGACCCGATCCTTTGCGGAGGAAGTTGTACTGGCTGATGACGAGCTTCTTGGCCTCCTCATCCGATTTGTCGCGGAGCTGCTGGGTCCTACGTTGGGTGAAGTCGAACGGCTCTAAACACGCTGCTGCAGATGATATGCAATTGATGAGAAAGACGGCACCTTTTTGGCCCTTCATGACCTTGGCCATGTTCTCACACCCTGCCATAAACGGCTCAAAAGCATCCGCCAACACATTCTCGAACTCGCTCTCACGATCCTCCGAAGCAGACAGAGAAGAGTCGTAGGTCTTACTGATGGCCTTGAGTTGCTTCAACGAGTCTTGTAGGAAAGCAGGCGGTCCAAGATCTGAAGGAGCATGCTGAAACTCGCCCTGTAAAGTAGCAATGTGATCCCTAACCAGTGCCCGGAACTGGCGAAGAGCCTCCGTCTCTAGACCTTGAACTAGCTCCACCAAGTTGGTGTTTGGACCAAGAGTCTTCTGGAATGTGATGCGGTAAAAGTTGACGAGGTTCGCGAGCTTGTAGGCTGGGATGGTGTCTTCGTTCGATTGGATCACTTGTTCCATCCTTTGACGAAGCACGCGAGCTGCTCCAGATACGTCGCGGTCAACCAAATCGTTCAGCGCTTTCAAAGCGTTGAAATCGGCTTCAATCTCATCATCTTCAGCGATGAGACGCCAAATCTCCGCATCTCGACCGGATTTCAAGCCTTTTGCAAGCTCCTCGCCCTCGGCGACGAACAGTACCTCCAGTGCCTCGCGCTCGCTGACTGTTGCCGAATGGATCCAGGCCAGCATGTCACCCACGTAGCGCAAGGGGTCATGCGCAGTCATATCGATTGGCTTGACTGATTGATCCTCGGTTCCTGACGGGGAGCTTCCTGTAAGGGCGACATAGAACGAGTCGGAGAGGATTCGTTCTCGTGCTTCGGAAAAGAAGTCGAGGCAGTTCTGGAACAGGGATGGCCTTTCGGCAAGAACTCTGAGAGCCCGTCGAATCGACGAGTTCATTTGTGGGTTTTCAAGATTCAGCGTCTTGAACTCTCGTTGTATCCACTTGTAAAGTTTCTGGAACCCAAGGTTGATGTTCTTGGACGTTTGCTCCATCAGCTCCAGTCCCAAAGTTTGTTTCTCGAAGCCAAGCAAGATCTCGCAGTCTTTGCTAATCTTTTTTGCCTTGCTCAAGGCCTCAAAGAAACGGTCATCTACCGGCTCTGCTGTCATGGTCAAGGCCGCGACCTCGTTCTCAGACATGATGAAATGCTTCCTAAAAGCCCCGAGAAGGTCTTGCTTGACCTCAACCTGTCTCCTTTGCTCGAGAAGCGATGACGCCTCGGAGAGTGCTGGCGTCGTTTGCTTGTGAGCTGCAACAACCTGGCTCTTCATGTCCTCATAGCCGCTGTTTAGCTTGTCGATGGTCGTCTTGATGCGTCGCAGTTGCTATAAATAGGTTGGTATTAATCTTCTTGGAGACGGAATGAACCCACCTCTGCCACACGACCAAACTCGGCGATGACTTCTCCGTTGCTATCGATGACTTCTTTTTGCAGGTCTAGCCGAACTCGTCGGCGAGTCTCGGCGTCATTTTGGATCCCTCGTTGATCAAGAAGAGAGAGAGCGTCCCTGAACTCAGTATCGGAGTGTGTCGTTGAAAGGACGCTTGTAACTTTCGATGCAAGAGGAGTTAAACTTTTTGGGGTTGCTGGAGTTGAGGGGTAACTTTCTGGTGGAAGAAGTCCTGCGCTGGAGGGGTCCCTCATAGGCAGGTTCTTCAGAGACCAGGGGCGATTTGACGACATGTTGCTTGATGCGTTCGGGATCCTTCTAATCACCTGAGCTGAACGACGGAATGTTCGACAGATGCTACCTCATTTCGGTGCCGTTTTATAAGATAAGCCAAATGCTTTCGCCGAATAGCAAGTTAAAGGAAAGGTCAATGATCCGCATCCGTCGGGGGATGGGGAGAACAACTGAACAGCATGAGCTTCGCATGTAAGAGACATGCTGAGTGCAACGGTGTCGTGAGTGTGAGTGAAGCCTGGAATGGGCAGGCGGTGTGGCGCAAGGTGTGGGTCTTGTCGGTCATTGTCCGGCAGAACCCCCTCACCGCTTTGTAGCGTCATACCTGCGACTGTGATGCCTAGAGCCATTCAAAGCCCCAATTCATTGATTAGACTGCGTGAGGAGCGGTCGCCTGCTGTTGTGTTTCAAGATCTTTACAGTTAATGCTTATCGGGTCTGCTCTGTACCTGCTTCCACAAGATCCTCGGTTTCGTCCGGTGCTAAGTCAAGGCATGTGCTCCCGGTCACGCTTATCCGGGTCACCTGGCTCGTGACCATTTGGCTTTCAATAACAACGCTGACGGTTTCCAGGGCGAGGAATCTAGCTTTTTGGCCTTGAAACTACTTTATCTTCTACTCTGTTCTCCCAGCACCACCGAACTTGGCAACGCCCATCACCGCTTCCCTTCCGCCTCTCCTTTCGTCAATAACCTACCTCGACTTGCCTCGGACCAATCTCGATCTCGATACCGGAGCGACATGCCCACCGAAGATCATCGGTGATTCATTGCCCAAGGGCCACCATGACTTCTAATATTTTTTCCCGGCTCAAGTCTCCTACGAGGGAGAGCCGATCATTTTACGAACAACTGCGTTCCCAAGACGACGATGAATACGACCCTGGTCTTGATGAAGAGAATCTTGGGCACCGCTTTGACGGCTTCCCCGCCGAAGAGCTTGGTATCAGCGACAGTCGCATGACAGTGGAGAGCGCAGCTGTAGATCCAAAGGGCAAAAGCCGAGCCGCATCTCAACCCATGCGAAGTCCTGGTGGGCCGTCTCCAAGATGGCATCTGAACGATGATGAGGTCGACAATGATGTTCCTGCCTCCCTTTTGGTCGAGCCGAACGAAGCCGATAATATGCCAACAACGCCCAGACGACCAGCTCGACCACCTAATACACGGATCCCATCAGCAGCAGGACCGTCGTCAGCGAGGTCAAGAGCTCAGTGGGAGGCGGCAACCGCGCAGCAGCCCCTACACCCCGACGATCGCTACGGAACGCCCACAGGGCCGCAGCCACTCCCGGTGGCCAGAGGATCGATATCAAATAATCCAAAAGAGAAGGCGCTCTGGCGATGGGTTAACACCTCAAATCTGGATAGCTTTATGCGGGACGTTTATGACTACTATGAAGGCGGTGGAATGATATGCATTCTGTGCGGCAACGCGTTGTGGATTCTGTAAGTGAATTGTCTCATATACTGGCTAAGGCTCAGGGGCTGACCAGACGGCACAGGGAGACACTCTTCGTTGCGGTACTGTTGACTTTTCTCGGCCAGTGTATCGACTATTCAAAGATTCCCGATAGCCGGTCGCTGAGCCAAGTTGTCGTTCCGCAATGTACACGGAAAATATCTGGACTCTGGAGTTTTGGGATTTGGCTTTACGCCTTCTTCTTTATCTGGAAGTGTGTGCAGTACTGCGCAGAAATACCCCGTCTCATTCACATCAGGGAGTTCTACATTCACCTACTGGAGATCCCGGAGCAAGATATGCAGACAGTATCTTGGCAAGATGTTGTAGCCCGGATCATGGCCTTGCGCGACCAGAACCCGAAGACCGCAAGGAACGTTCCTGCAAGACTACAACAGTTTATTGGCAGCCAATCCAAGGAGAGGCTTGACGCGCACGATATCGCCAATCGTCTGATGCGAAAGGAAAACTACCTTATTGCCATGATCAACAAGGACGTCCTGAATCTGTCCTTGCCAATTCCCTTTCTCCGTGGTCGGCAGCTGTTCTCCAAGACGATGGAGTGGTACCTGCATTACTGCATTCTCGACATGGCCTTCAACGAGCTTGGCCAGGTTCAGCAAGACTTTTTGCGTTCAGACCGGAGGCGTCTGCTGAGCCAGAAACTGAAGCAACGCCTCATCTTCGCTGGCGTGCTAAACCTGGTGTTTGCACCAGTTGTCTTGGCCTATGTGGTGATTGTCTACTTCTTTACGTATTACTATGTGAGTAACCTGAAATCGCTGCCCGGCAGAGCTGACCCCATTCGCAGGAATACCAAAAAGACCCAAAGCAAGCAGCCGCGCGTAAATACACGTCTCTTGCAGAGTGGAAGTTTCGCGAGTTCAACGAGCTCCCACACATCTTCTTCGAGAGACTACACATGTCGTACCCCTTTGCAACTCGATACATCGACCAGTTCCCCAAGAGGATGACAGAAGACATCGCGAGAAGCATCGCCTTCGTAACAGGAGCACTTACCGCCATCCTGGCCGTTGGATCTGTCTTAGATTCCGAGCTTTTCCTCAACTTCGAGATTACCAAGGATAGGCCCGTGCTCTTCTACTTGGGTGTTTTTGGAGCGATTTGGGCCATAACACGTGGCATGGTATCTGAAGAAACCCTGGTGTTCAATCCCGAGTATGCGCTGCGAAATGTCATCGAATACACACACTACATGCCAGACCACTGGCAGGGGAGGCTCCACAGCTTCGAGGTGAAGCAGGAATTCTCGGATCTCTACAAGATGAAGGTGGTCATCTTCCTGGAGGAAGTGATGGGTATCATCACGACACCGATGCTGCTCCTCTTCTCGCTGCCCAAGTGCAGCGACCAAATTGTCGACTTCTTCCGCGAGTTTACCATTCATGTCGATGGACTAGGTTACGTATGTTCGTTCGCGGTGTTCGACTTCCAGAAAGGCCCTGGCAACACCGGACAGCAGGCAGCTCATCAGGACGTCCGCGAGGATTATTACTCCACGAAGCACGGCAAGATGGCTGCATCTTACTACGGTTTTATCGATAACTACGTCATCAACCCAAAGACAGGAATTCCAGGACACATGCCACCTGGGACGCGGCCAGCATTCCATCCTCCTCCAGCATTCCCAGGCCTTAACTCTCCGACGCTGGCGGCAGACATGCAGGGCTCACACATCGGTCGGGCAGAAACGGGACGGGCTCGAAGTCGGGCACCTGCCGGGCGAGGGCCACGAACTGGGCCTGCGATGCCTCAACCGTCGCCGATGGCGTCCGTGCTTCTGGACCAGCATCACCAGCCCGGGGGGACCAACACCACTGGGCGCAGTCTGTACTGGTCAAGACATCCACGGGGCGGATATCGTGGGGAGAGTCAAATCATTGAGGAAACAGAGGACAGCAGCCTTAGGCGACCTGGAGAAGATGATGAACTATATGAGCCAGGTGGCATGCTGGGAGAGTCTACCTGGGAGACGTCCCCGGCAAAAGGGGTGAGCCGGGAGAACAGCGCAGCAAACACGGACGAGGCTGAGGCAGGAGTTCTGGGCCTGATCTATCAATTACACCAGCCGCAGCGGCCTCGTCGAGGCGGCGGCATGGTTTGAAATGGGTGGTTACATCCTACCTATCATGTGATTATACGGAGTCATACTACTGTTATTTCTGATGTGGGACGGAACGGCGTGTTAAGTCGCTTGCTGAAGGACATCCTCTCCGAGACGCCCTGGTTCTTCGGGAGAGAGATATATGCAGGTATGCAGGTTGCTTTCGATTTTTGTTTTTTTTGCGTAGACGCGCTTTTTTTTTATTGCAGACTTGCTTCTTACATGGGGCCGTGGGACTGATCATGTTCACTCTGGTCAGGTCTACACTGGTCGGCTGGGCTTGCAGATGGCGTTTTTCTGGAGACAAGAGTATGATATCCAATAGGCGCGGAGGAGGCACAAGTACACGTCGAATTCAATCTGCATTGGTGATGAAGATTCTATCATCTGATGCCTGGCTTGTTTGGCCGAGGAGTCTCGAAGCAAGATATCCACGTGCATAAGTGACAAATCCGCCCAAGTAGACCGAGAATAACCCAAACTGCGGGTTCGGCTCCGAGCCACAAATCCGGGTGGGCAGTAGAGCGTCCGTTGCAGCGAAGAAGCTCGGCCTTTTGAGACCGACGTCGGCGAGTTCAATGTTGCAACGCCGAGGCCGAGATGGTGGTATCAAGTGAGGATTACGTAGAGCTCAAGATTGGAATGGCAAAGACAGGGAGGGACAGAGATGGTGTGGTGGAAATTTGGTCAGATGAGAAAGGGGGTGACTAGGTAGACAGATCATGGAGGGACACGACACTACTTTTCATGTTTGATCATGGGAACCAGTTTGTCGGGTCAAACCGCGCAAGGGATGGAAGAGCTTGGGTTTCGTGGAATCAATGTGGAAAAAGAGCAAAGATTCGATCCCAGACCCATGTGGTCACTGATTGAATACCCGCGTGTGGCGTGCGGCAGATAAGTAGCCGGCCCCTCGGGGATGGCAGTCAGTGGTTAGATTATTCCCTTTGGGGGCAGATTGATTGATTGTGATCCCGTACTGATTGATAACCTAATTTCACGGAGCACGACCCCTGTTCAGATGGCCTCCGCCCTTGGCAGCCGGGCTGTGCATACCCCCTCACCGTCCAATCCCTGCGAGGGGAGGCTTTCAGCTCCCCGGGGCGGACACCTTGATGTATGTATGCGCGAGTTTTCGTTTTTTTTTCTTTCTTGGTTTTTTATCTCGCTTTTCGGCCTGTGAGAGGTCGTCTCTCTAGCGGCGGAGACGGTCAAAGAGACAGCGGATGTTTACGATGGGCATGTTTTTGGAAATTCGGGACCTCATCTTGGACGTTGACTACGAGTTACTCAGCGGGGGACTGAGTCGTTGTTACAACAGAGCATGGTTTTTGACGGGGTAGAAGATATTGCCAGGGCATGGTTTGCACTGTCTCGTGTTTCCTCGATCAGGGAATATGATCGATATCATTCTTGTTTTGTTGGTGGAGCTACTTTGGTCATAGGTGAGAGAGGTTCGGCTATGTGGGTGACTGTAGTCTTTCACAGCTTTAAGTCTCTCGGGCTCCCGTCTTGTTTCTGATCGTGTTTGTAATATTTGATAGACCGATCGACCACTTCTTGCCCTCCAGTCAAGCCCTCTCTCTGCGTCGAGATATCAATGTCTCCCGGACGGGCGGCGGGCGGCTGGTAACCCGCCTCAAGATATGAGACTGTCGGCCGGCTGGCCCACAACGAACAAGCAAATTGACCGAGTTTACGTACAGCCATGAGTACCGAGATGCCCTACCAGGTCGTTGAGTGGCCACGGGTCGGTCTAGCGTGGCCGTTGTGCGGCCAAGGCGCGTGTGCGCGCGCTGAGAGGGCAGAGGGTAGAGCTCCAGCAGCCCTGGGAAGACCACTGCAACTAGGATCGATATAGGGCCTGCTAAACTGGCAGGGTCTCCGGGAGGCTGGGTTTGGCACCTGATGAAGAAGGCGGATAGCGTGGGCGTTGATCCTTGTCGTTGGGATGACGGGGCTAAGCAAGCGGACTGTGGCATCCAGCGAGCATCTCGTGGCTCGCAAAGGGATCAAACCCGCCCGCCAGTTGAACAAGTGAATAGTTATCCAAGATGGAGCTCAACGGTGAATGTGCCTCGGCGCTGGTGCGAAACTCAAACCCTTCTCTCGACGCAGGGTATCTTTGAGATAATGACTCTACTGCATGTACGGAGCACTTCCGCGGGGCTACCGGCCAGTTGAGGCCAGGAGATCTGACGGAGAAACGAGTATGCAAAGTATCTTGCCATATATTCCTGGTGGATGTGTACCTACCTCCGTGCCCCCGTTGCATCTCACCCGGCCCGCCGAGCTGCCTTAGCTGCCAGCCTAGGTACCTCTGTAGCCCGCCTCCACAGACGGGCAAAGGTAGCACCTGGCCACCTGCCGCCCAGTTGTGCCAAGGTAGGTAGGTACAAAGGCAGCTCCTGCCCGGACTCCGAGGCCGTAAACGGAGCCCGCCCTCCATCCCCAGGAAATTTTTCTAGATAACAGCTTTAGAGGACGTTGTTGTCACTAACTTGGACTTTTTTTTCCGCCTCGTTCAGCCCGGACCACAGACCAGACCAACCTCTGCCGACTCTTGCTCCATCGCCTCCGCTTGGCTTTGGCTTGCTTCTTGCTGGCATACAACGACCACGGCGAAAGGACTTTTCGACGATTGATAGGAGAACCTTCTCTGCGAGAGAACCGAAATATAACGACGTCCTTCCCTCGGCCCCGTCGGTCCAAGCGAGTTGGAGCCGCATTTTTGCCCCTGCGCCTTATCTCGACTTCGTCATCGCCCTCGACTACGACCGCGGACGCCCGCAACGCGACTCCGAATTTTGCTACCGTCCTCTCCAGCGTCCCGCTGCCGGTTCACCCTCCGGCAAGTCTTGATCGCGGCCTCTCCTTAAGCGCAATTGCCCCGATACCCCTCCTAGTCGCCAATCTGGCGGCCCTCGAGACCAAGCCCTTCGGCGGAGCATCGGAAGCTGTGGCCGCCATGGCCCAGCCAAGTGCAGAGCCAGTCGAGGATTACGAGTGAGCTTCCAATGCCTAGTTATGGTCATTCCGAGATCCCTGAAGCTGACCGTCTCTCTGCACAGCTATGAATCCCTCCCGCCCAATTTCTCCCTGCTGCAGAACATGGCAGCAGGTGCCTTCGCCGGCATAGCCGTATGTCCTACCTCGACCGAGCATAACACCCGCGATCGAGCTAACAATACTTTGTTCTTCAGGAGCACACTGTTATGTACCCCATTGATGCGATCAAGGTACGTCCACACAGGTTGCTGTCCCTTGCAGATCATTATCCTGACACGGCCTCCCCCAGACACGAATGCAAATCCTCAACCCCAGCTCCACGCCGGCCTACTCGGGCGTCATCCGCAACACCTTTCAAATTGCTCGAACCGAAGGTTTCTTCAGCTTATGGCGCGGCATGTCCAGCGTCATAGTCGGTGCTGGTGAGTCTATAGCATACCCATATTCTTGCGTACTCGATGCAATGGCTAAAAACTTCCAGGTCCCGCGCACGCCGTTTACTTTGCTACGTACGAGGCCGTTAAGCATGCTATGGGCGGAAACCAAGCTGGTGTTCACCACCCTCTTGCTGCCGGTAGGTTTTCTCATGTCCGATTCACCAGATGTGTCCATTTCTGACTCCAGTTCCCCGCAGCCACTAGCGGTGCTGCCGCTACAATTGCTAGCGATGCCTTCATGAACCCCTTTGATGGTACGTCACATTCCTGTGGACCCCCCCGGCTCGATCGCTAACGGCTTTTTGCAGTCATCAAGCAGCGTATGCAGATCCAGAACTCGAGCAAGATGTACCGATCCATGGTCGACTGCGCAAAGTACGTCTACAAGACCGAGGGCTTGGGCGCTTTCTACATTTCCTATCCGACCACCCTGTCCATGACCGTACCCTTCACCGCCCTCCAATTCCTCGCATACGAGTCCATCTCTACGGCCATGAACCCGGACAAGACGTACGATCCCGTGACCCACTGCATGGCTGGTGCCGTTGCCGGTGGCTTCGCTGCTGGTCTTACAACCCCCATGGACGTCATCAAGACCATGCTTCAAACTCGTGGCACCTCTGTCGATCCCGAAGTTAGGAACGTAAACAGTTTCATGGGAGGTTGCCGATTGTTATATAAGCGGGCGGGCTTCTTAGGCTTCTTCAAGGGTGTGCGGCCTCGTATCGTCACCACCATGCCCAGTACTGCCATCTGCTGGTCGGCATATGAGTTTTCCAAGTAAGCTGCAATAAGCCAGACATGTCTTGCTCTCCTGGACATCTGCTAATCATCCGATCACAACAGGGCCTACTTCATCAAGCGAAACGATGCTGCTTGAGGAGTTCTCCCCCCTTTCATCATAGAAAAGTCAACCGGGGAGCGACCAGAGCAGGGCGCGCGGAAGTCGAATCGGAGCCGAAGCCTCACGGCTATCACATCCATTGCCGGGGAATAGAGTGAAAGAAAAAAAACGGCCGACAAACCACGGAGACGGAGACGGAGACGGCAACGACAACAAACCCGATATACCCTTGGACACATTGTTTTCTACTCGACGCTTGCCAGAACTGGGCTATGCTCTGCAATTTTATGAGCAACGGCGCCGGCGAACCACCAGGGAGGAGCCTTTGTCGGAGAAACGGCAAAGAGCATTCCTGGACATCGGCGTCGGACGTGTATATAAAAAAAAGTCTCCAAATCTTACACGAAAAAAACAGGGGCATTGACGGCAACACGGAAAAGGAGGGGAAGGGAAAGAGGAATGTCTTTTCTCTTGGAGGTTAGATGGTGGAAGAGTGTCATGATATGTTACTGGTAATATTTGATGTCAAGATACAGCAGTGCGCCCTCGCCTCGCAAGGCGCCCGGCCGGCACTGGCCTTTTTGAATATGCCCTCTGTCTTTCGGGTCTAGTGAATATCTATTCTCCTGGTGCTGCGACTGTCTTGGGGTGTACGCCATCACATGTATGTAGCGGTCATCGGCGGCGATGTCGCTGCGATGCCGACTTCGGCGGTACCGACGCCGGAGAGGCGAAACGCCACCATCCCGAACTTCAACGCTGGAACGTTGATGTCCGACTCACAAGACTTCAGGTGGATTGTAAGCAGCAAGAGTAGGTTGCCGAGTAGTTTGAATTCGCTGTGCGTATAGCTCTCTGTATAGCTCTCTGTATCTGCAGTCTTATGAACGATGAAAAAACTCCGACACCATGAACACCAGATGCGCCAGCGGGAGCTTCCCCATTCCCCGAGCTTGGGCAGAAGCTTCGTCTAGGCCAAGCATTATCCCATCCCGTTGGTCTGTTTCTTCTCCTCCGTTCTGGCTCGCATCTTTTTCTCTTTGTTGAAAACGCCCGTCTTCCCAGGAATTCGTCCGTCACTGCTCTAAAAACCAAAACCGCCTCCGTACTGGAACTTGATGTTGGGCCCTCCGCCCTGCTGGAACATGAACTGGTGACCGTTTCCAAAGGGGTTGCCGTGTCCAAAGCCTCCAGGCCTCTCCTGCGAGTTGGGGTCGTCGCCCCGGTCGAAGCGCGCGCGCAGCTCTGGGTCGCTGAGCACCTCGTACGCCTCGTTGATGCTCGCCATCTTCTTCTCTGCCTCCTCCTTGGGGATGCCCTGCTTGGCCGCCTTGTCTGGGTGGAAGATCTTGGACTGCCTGCGGTAGGCGGCCTTGATCTGGCGCTCGTCGGCGTCGTTGGCCACGCCGAGGACCTTGTAGTAGTCCTTGGACTTGCTGCGCTTGAGGGCGATCTGCGCCTTGTTGAGGATGGGGTTGACCTTGTCCTGGCGATCGGGGCGGAGCTCGGCAGCCTTCTGGAGGGTCTCGATGGCGGGCTCAAACAGCTCCTTCTTGAGCTGGACCTTGGCGTGGTGAAGGAGACCCCAGAAGGAGTCAGCGTTCAGTTTTAGCGACTCCTCGCAGTACTTGGCGGCATCCTTGTGACTCGACTGATGCACCTGGTTAGCAATGTCGGCAGGTCAAAGGAAACTTGGTACTCACCTCGGTGTACGCCTGACAAGTCAGCTCAACCAACTCCTCCAAGAGTGGTGATCGGGCTGTGTTTGGGATGCTCTTATTCTCCCGCAGCGCCTCGACCTGCTTGCGAACTTCGGGAAGCAAGCCAGGCTCGTCAGCGGTGCCGACCAACGACCTCCCTGCCGTGGTGGGCTGTCCCCGGCTCAGTTGGCCCTGTATCTTCTTGTACGCCTTCTCGACCTTCTTCTCCTGCTTGTGCACCTTCTTGCAGACCTTGGAGTCAGGGTCAGACTGGAGACACTTCTTGACCTGCCCGATACCGGTTTCCATATCGCCCAGGCCGTAGAAGGAGGTCGCTGAGATGACGATATGGGGGGAGATGTCTCCAGGCCTCAGGTGCAGCACATGACGCAGATCGCTCAGGCCTTCCTCCACATCGCCGCGCTCGAAGCGGCAGTGGGCTCGGAGCTCACGCAGGTGGGCAGATCGACTGGCGACCGCGATGGCGGCGCTGGAGTGGGTGACACACTCATCCCACTTCTGAGCCTTCTCGGCCATGGTGGCCATTGCCGCAGACAGCTTCGCCTCCTCGAGTTCCGTAAACTCCTCGGAGTCGGGTCCCTGGCCGGCAGAGCGGTACTCGACCTTTGCAGTATCCCAGTCCCCAGACCTAACGCGGAGCCGGGCAAGCTGCAGGTGGGCGCCCTCGAAACCAGGCCTTAGGGTCAGCACCCTGTTGAAGTCGTCGGTCGCCTGGGTGGTCCTGCCGATGGAGAGATAGGCCGTGGCCCTCTTGAAGACGGTCAGGTAGTTGGTGGGGTCGCGAGCGATGGCGGCATCGTAGTAGATGAGGGCTTCGCTGGTCTCGCCGCGGGCCAGATGCGCCTGGGCCGACGTGAGGAGATGCGAGACGGGGAGATCGGCCGGGACATCCTGAGGCGAAAGGGCAACTACAGGAGCGAGGAGGGTCGTGGCAGCCAAGGCCACCGCCGCAAGGTTGAGATACATGTCGTCGGTTGCTGTTGTCGAGTTGTTGACGTATACAGAGATCGAGGGGCAAATCGAAGACGATGATGCTAGCGAAGGAACATCAAGTGATTGACGCAATGGCCGGCGACGGATTAATACGACGGCCCCGATTCGATTGCGTGGCGGGGAGGCGAGCTGGAATAAAGAATGCAAAAAGGTGAAGCAGACGACGCCAACGACAAAGGCAAAGAGGACAAGTTGGTCGACTCACCAACACAGCCAAGTAAATACAGCCGGAAAATGCATCAGCCCCGGGATGGGCGACCTGGTTCGAGGCTGATGGCCCACGCTGTCCTTTTGGATTCTGGGGTTACTCTGTCAAGGGGATACCCGGCCCGCCGCTGAAAGTTACACGTGGCCACAAGTACCGACCTAGCAGGCGCAACCTTGATGCGGCGCAGCTCCTCCCACTTGCTACTGGGATTAGCGGCGGGCGCTAGAAATTTGGCGGGGCCGAGACAAGCCCAGGGACCGTGTGTCCTGCCTGCGTTTAGGGGCCGCCGGTGCAGGGTTCGTCGCGTTGATTGACATGGAGGCCAGTGAGCGCCTGCAGCTAGGTCGCCTGTGGCGTCACACTCTCTGCAGCCTTCTTCCATCTCAACACCAAAGGTTCCATCGCTTGATTGAATAAATAAACTTGGGGATACACCGCAACACCCCCTCGCGTGGCAATTCTAAAAAAAAAAAGGCAGACAAAGAACCCCCGCTTCTTTCTCTCGCAATATCGATCACCGACACCATGGCTCACCACCACCACCACCTCAGTCAGGATTCAGCCATCTTCTCCCCCTCCGTCGCTCGCATCGCCGCCTCCACCGCCCGCGACTGGTCCTACGTCGACGCCTGGCTCTCCTCCAAGTTCCATCCGCGCCCCGTGCCCCCCTTCGAGCGCAACAACGACACACTCAAGGCCCTCCTAGCCCTCGCCTCCACCAACGAGACCGCCGACGAAGAGCGCAACCTGCTCGCCAAGTCTGAGGCTGCTGCTCTGCAAGAGCTCACCGAGTCCGAGTCCAAGTCTAGCAATGGCGCACGGCCTTTGAGAGAAGGTCTGCTCGACGCCTTACAGCACAATCTGCCCCCCGATGGCCATACTGCTCTCGATGCCATGGCTCACATGGCCCTCCAACTTGGCGTCGCGTTTCCCGAGCCTGAGACCTTGGGCCGCCGCATGTGCGAGCTGCAATCAAGCATATATGACACCGAGCAGATGAAGGCGCGTGTCGAGGTTTTACATCAGCACATTGATGCCGAGGCTGCCCGTATAAATGACATTTTGCGCGATCTGCAGAGCGACGACTACCAACCCCCATCCCATCTGGCCAAGCAGAACCTGGAGATGCAGCGCAAGGTCAAGGCCCTATCGACCAGGCTTCCTGAGCTCCAGGACCGTGTCGCCGCCCTGGCCGCTTCCACCGATTCTTCCCATCCCACCATCGCTGACCTCGCCCGTGACGAGCAAGAGTATCTTGCTGTTCTAGCTCACAAAAAGGAGCTTGATTTGCAATTGGCCTCCTTTCAGGGCCTACCCAGCAACCCTGACATGGCAAGATCCGAGCTTGAGGATCTTCGAGGTCAACTGCGCTCCATCACATCCCAACGCGATGCTGTCTTCGAAGGCTTAGTGGAACGCGAGAGTCCTGTGAAGCGACGACGCTGAAGTTTGTTCCCATTGCTCCCTAGATACTATACATTAACGAGCCTCGAAACACCGCGCAGTGGGTCGTTCTGGTCTCGACATGATGGAACCCCAAGCAGATGCGCTGCGCCTCCAAAATCAAACCGATCGCTATTGGTTTCTTCGGCCTTTCCCTGCCACCGCGCCGCCCAATCGCCCAAATTGTCTGCCCAAAGTCGTTCTCTTGACCGGCACCGGTGGAGCGGGTGTCGGCTCCTTCTGAACTGCGCGTGTCTCTTTGCCCTTGGGGTCTATCGACCCGTCTCCAATGCGAAGTTCACTCACCCCCATGGATGGTATCTCGTCTCCGTCCATGTTCTGCCTTTGCGCGCGCCGAGCCCGTTCCTGGACGCTGCGGAACTTCTCCAAGAGCTCAACCCACCGGATGTTCCCGTCTTCCCTGTTCTTGAGCCGGTTCCCCCTGTCGAAATTAGAGGTACTCGAACTTGTCGATCTATATACTGGTTAGCATGACAAGTAAAAGCATAAGAGTCAACATGCAAGCAAACTCACGTTCGAGGCGCCACGTGTAGATAGCCAATAGAGCTGACGCTGTTGAGGCGGTTCTTGAGCGCAGCAAATGCCGAGGATTGCGGTAGAAGCATCAGGATGCCGTACATGCATTTGTACAGGTACGGGTATTTCTCTGGCTCCAGCAACTGCAGGCGGAGATCTGAGCAACTGGTTAGCTCGCGTATGTTTACCAACACATTTGAGAAACTTACAGGTAAAGACTGGTGACTCGATCAACTGTACCAGTTTGTCGACCTGAATAAGCATGTTGACCGTCATATCTAATTCACCACTGAGGCCGATTCGTCAGTATCATCCCGATTTCAGGGGCATGGGTCTGGAACGCACAAGATCTGGAGCAAATTGTATGCCTGTTCGTATGCCTGGGCCAGCAAGCACAAAGAAAAGGTAGCCACAGCGTTGTAACACCATGACCTGAACAAGGCTACGAAAAGTGTCTGGCCGTCCTAGATATTGTTAGCCTTCTTATCAGGCACATGATCCATGATCTGTATCTACCTTGGTTTCCAAATTCCGCAGTCTCTTCCGGACATCGGCGAGCTGAGGAGCTGTGATGAGATTGTTGTTGAGGTTCTGCACCATTATGCTTGCAAACTCGACATCTTCTTCCTTCTCAATGCAGTCTGCCAGAGTCCTGTAGATCCTCTCTGGGCTCAGGCTCAGGCATAGTTGTCGAATGATGAGATTGCCCCTGGTCTCGAGGAGCTTCCGGTCTGTTGAGAAGAGCTGCAGAAGATTGACCATGAAATTGGCAAAGTAGTCGTCCTCCGTGTTCCGGGATATCTGCGAGAGGAGCTGCAAGTCCTTGGTGACCACGGCATCCGAGGGGTCAGATAGCGTCTTGAGCAACGCAGGAAATGTGCCATCGTTGAAGGCCAGGACCTTTCTAGGGGCTTTCCTGTGCAGCATGATGAGCCATGTCAGGGCTGCCACTCGGGTTGCCTCGTGATCATTAAGGAAAAGTAGGGTCAGCGAGTTGACGGCCGCGGCGTAATCCAGGTCAGCTTGTGTCTGGGTCACGTTGATGTTGGCTGGAGTTGATATTGAACGGCCTTGAGCTGGGGTTGGGCTTCGGAGGTCAAGATCTCGAGAGCTTGATAGGGATACTCGGTTGCTGCTGTTTCCGTCCAGCTTCTCTCCAGGAACAGGAAGTCGTGAGGCTGAGAAGTGATGAGTCTGGACTAGATTCGGTCGGCTCAGCTCAGAGTCATCCGAAAGCGAGACAACATAATCCATCAGGCAGGTGTTGACTCTCGTTGCTGCTTGGTGGATTGTCTCTTTAGTACTGGCCATAGCCGGGAGCATGTGAGCGAGGATCTTGGGAGTGAAAGGTAGGACTTCTTCAGGACAAATATCGAGAAACTGTACGACCCATCGTAAGGATTCTAGGAGGCAATCCTCTTCTGTTAAGAGTGTTAGCAGTGGCGAAAAGGGTCGCCTTGAGAACACAACGGGCGGCGAGTCAACCAACCTAATGGGGAATCCAGCGTAGCTGTCAGGATCTCAAGGATTTCCTTGTAATTGATCTCGACGTCTTGGCCAGGGATCCAGTCCTCCCCACTGCTATCTTCGTCATCCTCGTTGGCAGCTTCCGAGTCGATTTCATCCCCCTCCTCGAGTTCTGGGTTTATGGACTCGCTGTCGAAGGAATCCTGTCTTTTCCGCTTGGCGCCTTCCTTGGACCTCTTGCTCTCCAGAATGCCCTTCTTGATGCGAGAGATGCGCTTAATCTCGTTGAGGAACTTATCCAAACAAGTCTGTGTAGCGGCCCGCACATCCGGGTTCTGGTCTGACAAGAACTTAAGGAGGCCTCCAAGAAACTCCGGCAAAAAGGTGACGAGCTCGAGATCAGGAATAGAGTCAAGGAGCGTGATCCAGCCGACAAGGAATTGACGAGTAAATGGGTTGATGACCCAGATGCGCTCCTTGAGTAGAGGAATAAACCGAGTGAGGGAGAAGGCTGTTGGTAAGTGAGTGTCGTCGGTTAAGGAGACCTTATCATCGCCGTCAAAGCTGGGGGGAGCCTCCAAAATCGAGACGTAGGAAGAAGCAGACTCGGATACGATGTCTTTGACGAGGCGATCCAGCAACTCTGCACCATTCTTGACCGACAACTCTGAGTCCGCACCAAGCTAGAATGGAAGGGAAATGGTGTAAGCCTGCGGTGAACTTGATGGCCGTTTTGGGAAGAAAGAGGGTACCTTGCAGAGCTGATCAAAGATGCTATTAAAATACACCAGGATCTCGCCCTTGGCAACCTTTGCGATGTTATACATAGCCTCACAGGCATAGTATCTCACCCTGGCATCCTGATCGGTGAAGCAGGCTAACACGGGGGGGACGATTTTGGCCAGGTACCGAGGAAGCTCCTAGAATTGAGGTCAGACGAGAAAAGAAGGAAATCGCGATGTGTTTTCATCTAGGCCTACTAGAATAGGCGGCAGATATATGGTGGTCAGCATCGAGGGGGTTGAAACATACTGAGCCCAGTGCAATGGCCGCGGCTGCCAAGCCGATCAAACCACCGTTCCTCGCATGCGGCTGGTGCACCGCGTAGGCGTATTCATTGCAGAGCTGCTCCAGGATATCGTGAACGCGCTGATAGTCTTTTACGCTCACGAGCTCTCGGATGACGCGCTCAAGGCTATTAGGCGGTGGTCAACAGTCAAGTACTAGAACAGGGGGGCAGCAAGCTGGGCCATGGCGTCGGCTCCCGAGAAAAGAGAGCCGGAGCTTGACAGCCAAGACAGCCATGCAGAACCATGAGATATTTCAAAGATCAAGGCGAGAACCAGGGTCGGAAGGGGGCGGTACATACTCAAGGGCGCCAATCTTGCGCTTGTCGTAGAGCTTATCATTCAGGGCCCGCTGTATGTTGGCATCCATGGCTGCAGCTCATTCACATCGACCGCTCGACGCGACGACGGTGACCTGCGACCTGGGTCTAGAGAGCGCGCCAGTACTTGACCTCGCGATGAAGGATCGTTGGAGGACGGGCAGTGGTAGAAGGATAGATGGTTCAAGTTGTAAGGGCTGTAGTCGAAAAGATTAGGTTCCAAGTTGGTTGGTTCGTTTCGGATGAGAGTAGGAGAGCACGCTTGGTGGACACGCACTGTAAGGCAGGAGCCGTCAGGGAGTCCAACCCCACTGATGCCCCACGAGCTACACTCAAACCTGAGGTGCCCACCTCTGAATTTGTGCCTGTGACGCACGAACGCAACCAACTTCCGGCCTCAGTTGCACGACGTCAGGATGGACTGGAATATGAAGCAGGATAGTGCTGCGCAGCCAGGTAGGTAGGTAGGTAGGTAGGTTGGTAGAGTATTATGATTGCGAAGGATGAATAATTCTCTATACAAGCAGACACGTCTGTCTACAACCTCGTTCCTGATAACACCAGCCTTGTTCATCATTTCAACCCCCTCATTATTCCGTACTCCAAGCTTAGATCCATGGCCATGGATCTCCCGCTCCCGGCCCATCTCCCATCCATGATGCCCAGCAACAAGAACCAAACACAGTGAAAAGAAACCACATGCCGCACCCGAAAACCCGCATGCGTCCACCCACACGCACACGACCTCCAGGCTTCCGAGCCCACCACACCGTCGCCTTGCGTGCGACACATCGACGTCACTCAGCTACCACCGCGCGCACCATGTGATGGGCGGCAAGCCCGGTCTCATGCGCAGACCGTTGGAGCCTCAAAATCGCCCATCTCCCGAGCCCGCCCATCACCACTCCCGACGAACGAAAGGACACAGGACCTGTCACGGGGATCATCGACACGCGATCGTCTTGGAGGGCCGGCTATCTGACAGCCAACCATCGGTGCGGTGCCCATCCCGATGAGATGATGCTAATCATAGCGCTTCCTCTATGCATATGCCGGTGTAATCGTTGTTGTCGTCGATCAAATATTGGTCTTGCTGTTGATCGCACAAGCAAGTCTAGAACGTCTTAAAGTCCGGTCTTGTCTCACTCTTGAGGACTCCTCTCAAAAACCGGTGGCCGCCTTTGAATCGCACAAAGGGAAGGTTACTTCCGACCTACCAAGCATTGAAATTATGGTACAATGTCGATCAGGTCGGTCAGCAAATGGTTCATCACGATCGCTTTTACAACAGGTGATTGAAGGTTTGTCTCATCGTATCCTCGTCAATTCATCTATCCAGGAGCCCGACATCAACAACGTGGTTGGGCTAGAAATCTAAACTTTTGGCCAGAACTTTTCGCAAGGAGCGCAGACTGGTCTGAATATGTACAGCAAAAGACCAGTCTGCATGCCTTGATTCACCTAATGGTGATGGTGATGTCCATGCCCCGAAAAGTCACCGCTACGAGTGATTGTCTGCTGGCACTTTGAAAGGATCGCAGCCTGCCTCGACACCTCCGACAGTCTTCCAATGACCTGCTTGTTACCGTTGGTAAATCCGTACAGCGCATACGGGATATTGACCTCGTTGCAGAACTCCTGGACCAGCTTCTGCGTCGCGCGCAAGTTGTGCCGAGGCACGCGGGGGAAGAGATGGTGGATGACCTGGAACTGAAGGCCACCGTGGAAAAAGTCGAGCCACTCGGGGCAATCAACGTCCATGGTTGTTCGCAGCATCTTCTGGGCAAACGATTCCTGAGGGCCTAGGTCGGCGGTGCTCATGGCAAAGTGGGAGAGCACGATTTGGAGGTGGAGCGGCGACTGGGTGATGTGGCTGACCATGACATAGACGAACCGTGTCCAGTTGTCAGGCAGCGCCTTGTAGAGAACGCCGTAGCCGAACCAGATCCAGAAGAAGATCTGGCCAGCAACCTCGAGCCACCAATGCCACCACGCGGGACCCTTGGTTGGGCCACGGCGCATGATGAGAAAGTCCCAGGACAGACGGTAGAGGTTGAAGCGGCCGAATGCAAGGAACGGATAGTAGGTCCAGGACTGGATCCGCAGGAGGACCTTTGCCACAGCATCGTAGCTCATGACTCGCTCATAGTAGGTGGACGTCAAGCTTCCGAGGAATCGATGCGAGATGGCAAAGAGAGGCATATGCTCGATATCCGGGTCGTGCTCAGGGGCGTTGGTGACGATGTGGTGGACATTATGGTTGCGCTTCCACCAACCCATAGAAAGACCTCCGATAAAGTCGGCAATGGTAATACCAATGCAGGTGTCGACGTGAAAGTTGTGAGTGATACCCATGTGGCCAGCATCGTGGGCCGCAAACACGAGCTGATGCCACATAGCACCCATCAGAAAGGCGCTGAGAATATACCACTCATAGCGAATACAAAGCATCGACCCAGTGAACAAGCCAACGTATCGGCAGCATTCCTTTCCGTATGCCCAATAGTTGCAGTTGTAAAGTCCTTCATCGTAGATCCGTTGGTGGAGCTCGCGATACTTGACGATGATCTGGGCTTGGGTCTCCTCGTCGGGATTCGGATACTTATCAAGGTCGAGGGTGATGTGCTCCCGAGTGATGGTATCCAAGTACGACATGCCATCCATCTCAGTCTCTTCCACCGTCGAAGCTGACGATACCGAGGGCGCCCGAGCTCCTTTCTTGTCCTTGCTGCCGGGTCGATGGCGAAGACCTTGAGTGTCGTCGTCATCGAAGACTGGGGAGGGTACACGGGACGACGGGGCGCTTAGTGAAGTGTCCTTGGGAAGTTCGCTGTTCTCGGCGGCCTGCTCAATTTCTTCCCGCGTGCGAAAGACGCCGCCTTGGATGGGGGGCACGAAGTTCGTCCAGGGACCTTCTATACGGCCGATGCGGTAGCGCAGCATCTGTTGACGGGCTTCGAAGGAGTGAAGGCTACAGGACACAACGCAGTCAGTTTCAAGATCAATGCCTTGAATCAATGGTCAATTGATGGTAGAAATGTCGACATACGAATCCATCTCATCAGAGGCATCCCTGCCAACCATGTGAAGCATGGCCTTGTCACCACCGGGATGATATGGCAGCCATGGGTCAACCTTGAGAACCTGCTGGTGAAAGATGACGATTTTGCGATCCTCTGCGATCAAGGCTTCGATCTCGTCTCGGCCCATCAGCTTGAGCGTCCTGCTGGGTCCCTTGCCAGACGGCGGGGGCAGACCCGTAACGATGGTGCTGGGCGCCATCGCGATAAGATGGATGGTAGCAACAGAAAGGAAGCCAGACAGGAAAGGATATCCAAAAGACAAGTAGGGAAGCCCAATGGAGGGAATTGCTTCCAAAAAACCAGTGCCCCGTCCAAAAATGAATAGGCTATCCAAGACTAATGGGAGTCTAACGAAGGGAAGAGGTGGGAGGAAATCGCAAGTTTAAAAGGAAGGGGGGCTCCCGGGGTAGATGGAGAATTCGAGGTCAAATCAAGAGCGACTCAATTCACCGCATCTTTCCCATGGACCTCTTTTCGTTGAGTGCGTGTCAAGCTCCAGCGCCGGCAGTGGTGGAGAGGCGGGTGGCGCAGGATGGCCCGATCCCTCCTTCCCTTACGGCCGCTGGAAACCACAATGGAAAGTCCGGGCTCTGCAACGGCGGGGCGCAGGGGGCACACACACACACCCCGCCACAGCGCGTGGGGCACCTAAGTTCCGGGTCCCTGAAGAGCCTCCCGTCCCATCCATCCATGTGACAGCGCCCTTGATTTGATGGAGCCTCTTCTACGAACACGAGCCTCGATCTTACACATCTCCAATCTCCCGAGCCAGGCACCAAGATTAGTTCCATGTCAATTGGATAGGCAGCTGTTTCAGCACTTTCCTTGCTTGATTGGGACGCGCAATCGCTGCCAGGCTGCTGCTCTCTTGAACCCGGATGAGATGTGCATGCCAAAAAAAAACAAATCGTTGTCCCAATTGGATTGGAACGCAACCCAAGCTTCCCCGGTGAGCTGCGGAGTAGATAGGTAAGCGCCTCGGACTCCGTCTAAGAGTCCGTTACGGATACGGAAGTACGCATATACAGAACCTCTGAGCATCAATTGGAGCTTGAGAGTGGGAGCTTTGAGTAGCATGCAGCCTACAATGGCATCCATACCAGCATGTCGCCCAATCCAACTCACAGCAGCTTCCACCCTCGTCTTTGCACGCTCCTCTTCTCAATCTCAACTCCCCCTGCTCCAATTGGCCATCCCAACTGCTGGATCTGCCGTTGTGTGGGGTACTGCCAGTTAAACCCACGGCTTTACCCTCAAGATGGGCTGATCTGGCTGACATGCGGGCCGACATGAGCCCCTCCGGAACCTCTTGGATCCGGTATGTACCATCTGCTAAAAAAGTAGACTCCCTGGTTCGGTACAGAGTATCAAATACAGATGTTGATTGCCGTCGAGGTTGTATTCCGGGTTTAAATCTCTGCTTGCAACATACGATGAGTAACTGGCGGTAAACTGGCTGGCTTTGATATCAACGCCACGTCAAGTCAAGGTAACCTCAAGAATGGAACGCGACCAAGCCTTGTTCTTGCAGATTCGCAACTACCTATCAGACGCATCAGATATGTAAACTTTCCTTCACGCGGGATAAATCATTCTTCAACTTTGCATCGCTCTTATCACGGGAGGGATCAAGTTCTCTGTAGGTAGCCCACACATGTTGTCTCGTGGTTTCCATTCATCATGCTTGGATAAAGCAAAAATATTACTAGTTTACACAACCCAGAGTCCGAGACGCCTCGGCTCTATCCCACTCACACGGTCCTGTTGAGGACCCCTCTTTGACCCTTTGTTATTTTTGTTCATGTTATCGGCGACTACAGACGCCCTATGCTGTCTATGCATTCCAAGAGTGTCTATTTCCCGCCGCAAGGGACACGAAGGAGACCTGCTGATGCTGCCATTGGCAGTCAGCTACCTATACAACCAACTCCCATCCATGATTCCAAAGCTTAGTAGTGGATAGCCTTGGCGTGAGTGTTCATGGCGGCCTCCTTGAAAGCCTCAGCCAGCGTGGGGTGCGCGTGGCAGGTTCGGGCAATGTCCTCAGTGGAGGCACCGTACTCCAGAGCCAGGGTACCCTCAGCAATCATCTCACCGGCGTTGGGGCCGATGATGTGGACACCAAGGAGGCGGTCGGTCTCGGGGTCGGCCAGCATCTTGACCATGCCGTCAGTGTCGAGGTTGGTCTTGGCTCGGGAGTTGGCGGAGAAGGGGAAGGTGCCGACTCGGTAGGCGATGTTCTGGCTCTTGAGGTCCTGCTCGCTCTGGCCGACCCAGGCGACCTCGGGGTGGGTGTACATGACCGAGGGGATGGCACCGTAGTTGACGTGGCCGTAACCCTTCTGGATGTACTCGACAACGGCAACAGCCTCCTCCTCGGCCTTGTGCGCAAGCATGGGGCCGAAGGTGACATCGCCGACACATCGGATGTGGGGGATCTTGGTTCGGTACTCGGAGTCGATGATGACACGGCCGCGCTCATCGGCCTCGAGGCCAATGTTCTCAAGGCCGAGGCCGCCAGTGTAAGGTCGTCGGCCGATGGCGACGAGGACGACATCGGACTCGATCTATAGCCTTGTCAGTATCAGACCTACGACAGTGATATCTTTAGTACGTACGCTCTCGGGCTTGCCACCCTTAGCGGCATCGACCTCGAGCTTCACCAGCTCGCCAGACTTATCGCCGCTGACGACCTTGGTGTTGAGCTTGAACTCCATGCCCTGCTTCTTGAGAAGCTTCTGGGCGGCCTTGGCGATCTCAGTGTCCATACCGGGGCCACCGATCTGGCCGAGGTACTCGACAATGGTGACCTTGGTGCCAAGTCGCGACCAGACGGAGGCCATCTCGAGACCAATGATACCGCCACCAATGACGGTCATGGTCTTGGGGATCTCCTCGAGGGCGATGGCACCAGTGCTGGTGATGACGCGCTTCTCGTCAATCTCAAGACCGGGGAAGGGGGTGGCCTCGGAGCCGGTGGCGATGAGGATGTTCTTGCCACGGACGCTGGTCTCGCCGCCATCGTTAAGGGCAACCTTGATCTCGTTCTCGTTGACGAAAGAGCCGGAGCCCTTGATGTACTCGACGCCGTTCTTCTTGAAGAGGAACTCGATACCCTTGGTCAGGCCGGAGACGGAGGTCTCCTTGGCCTTCATGAAGTTGGTCAGGTTAAGCTTCACATCGCCGACCTCGATACCGCGGTTCTTGGTGTCGTGGAGGATCTGGTGGTAGAGGTGCGAGTTGTTGAGGAGCGATTTTGAGGGGATGCAGCCGACGTTCAAGCAGGTACCGCCAAGAGTGCCGCGCTTCTCGATGCATGTCACCTACACCGGGGGGAAGAGATCTGGTCAGCCCATTCCGTTCGCTTGCCCATTCGCCCGAGTACCGAGCTGGGAGCTCGGGTCTAAGATAATCGACCGACCTTCATGCCTTCCTGGCCAGCCTTGATAGCAGCGACGTAGCCGGCCACGCCGCCACCGATGATGACGAGATCCTTCTCCTCTGCAAACTTCCAGTCAGCGACAGCTGTTCGTTCGGGTCCAGCTCCGATGAGCTCGGAGGTAACACACCAGATGCAGAGGCATATCCACGGCTCCATCGCGACAGGGAGGACGAGGCGACGGCGGCGGGGAGGCTGGCAGACGAGAAGAGAGAGTGTTAGCCAACGAGCCATTTTTTCCCTCGTCAGTGACCCAACAGAAGCCAGTTTTTAGGAGCTTTCTGCTGAGCCACCAGATGATGCTGCAAACTCACGTAGATTTTTGGAAAGCAGGACGAGCAACGGCTCGTGATATTAAGCGACTGGAGAGCATCTTGGAGGAGGTTGTGTGGAGAGGCAATGGGGATAGGTTGTGGAGGAGGAGGAGGAGGAGGAAAAGTCGAACAAGAGGCGAGGGCGAAGTTGAGGTTGAGGGAGAGGATCGTTGCCGCAACAAAGCTCGCCCGCCGTCCAAGTTTGGCGGCCGGGCGCACAGGCGCTGGCCCAGGGAGCTTCGGCAAAGGGAAGCCCGCCCATCAGGTAATTTTTTTCCCAGACCAGCCGAGAGGGTGGCCAGGTACGTACACTCTACTGGCTGGGCTCTCGGTGAGGGGAGCCACTTACAGCACCCTTCACCTGCTGCGCGCGCTCTGTAGAAAAAATGAACCGCCCCCTGGACATGCATCTCCGGCCGACGGGTTGCTGATTCCTGCTCCATGATTGCGTAGGTCCCGTGCGCATTCAAACTCTGGAGCTGGTATCAAGTCGGCTAATCAACTTCGGGCATTTCGTCCCAACGAACCCCGAAACACCCCCCAAAACCTCTCAATTGCCCCCCCAACGGCTGGGCCGCCGTCATGGAAAGGTAACCTCCGACCGCCGACCACCCGGCGTATCCCGTTACTACCCGGCTACGGAGGTTGATTGCCCTCGGGATGTGGACGTCACCGCCGCCGTCGATAGACGACGGTGTACGGAGCACGCGGGTGAAAGATTACAAGGCCGCTCGCCCTATGTAAATTGTGTGTGAGGACCGGCCCTGTTTTCTTTCACCCGCGCCCGGAGGATCAGGCCGCTTGATACCGGGGGCACTGCCGAGTACCAGTCCATTATCGGGCAATAGCAGAGTTACCAAAGGCATTACCTACCTTTCAAATACTGCTCCTACTTTATTATAATAATATAGTTAAAGAGATAGTAACAAGCTTAAAATATTATACTAAAAGGCAATACTCTAAAAACTCATGTATATGTTATTACAATTCTTTTTCAAGCTTTCTGGCTATCCTTAGAGGGGGATAATATGATTTCTTCCTCATGTTACCTCTTTACCGATACCAGTTGGTGTCTCATTTATTTCTTGACCCGCCTAGCGGTTCTCCTCGCTCAAGTTTTCCGAGAAATCATTCCTCTACTGTTACAGCTTGCACAATAACCTGCGCCTTCTCCCGGACGCCCTCCAATTTCTTCAACTCCTTGGCGCTAGCCAGCTTTGTCTTCCGGATCTTCTTCCGTAGCATCCAATGGATCCCGGCTGCCAAGCCCGGCAGCTCTCGGGCACCGCCAAAGACCTTCTCCACCTTGGCGTCCTCCTTCGTGCTGTTGCCTCGACTTCGACATTCCTTGAGGAGCGCAATCATGAACAATTGCGCAAACACCGAGGTCCAGTGGTTCGCCTCGGGCAGCTCCAGAGGTTTGAGAACAGCAATGCCCAGCACTCCATCAGCAACAAGTGATGCGTAGAAAGTCGCGACGTTGCCGAGGCGTCTCTCGTCCTTCATCCGCTCGCCATCCGCCGTCTCATCATCTGCCGGCGCCTCTCCGAAAAGAGACTCCCCGAGGCTTCGGAATATCTTCCAAAGACGGTCCTGGATCGCGAATCTGATTCGGCTGTTGCTGGAGCAGGCCTGTTTCCCCACGAGCGCATAGTAGGGATTGTATTGCATCTCGCTCCCGACGCATTGCACCAGCACCCTCGCAATCTCTAACTGGTCGTTCTTCTTAAGCCGGAGGTTGACAAATTGCTTGTAGCCATGCTCATAGTTTGACGCCGACATGAGAGCTGTGAAGATGGCAATCTGCGCGTTGCCCCTGAGACCCTGTTCCCGAGCCTTGTTGGGATAGTCTGGCAGAACAATGTCCATGTCCTCGTGATCGCTCGACTCATAGTCGACATCCGCAGCGGCAGATCCCTTCCGACTCTTGTCCAGGAGGGTTTCGGGAACACTGGCGCCCACGAGCCACCATTCGCCCCTTGTATCTGCTCCCTCGATATCCACCAGGCCCATTCCCATGGGCGCGAGGCCGTCGAGTCTTCGCGACTGAGATTTAAGCTCACCCAATCGTTTCTTGACACGCTGCACGCGTTCCGACACGACGGCCGAGTCCACGCCTCGGGCCTTTCGTTTGCGTTTGTTAAGGTCGGTGATGGTCTCGATCATGATCTTTGTACGAGCAGACACGTTGTTGTAGCCCGCCTTAGTTACAGACTGATTGAGAACTCCGGAGACGTGTTTGAGCGCTTGAGGATCGTCTCGTCTCAGAAGCTGGCCCCCAAGGCGGCAAATGCGCAGAAGCAGCTCAACGTTAACTTCTGTTAGGTCGCCCAGAAACCTCTCCATGTAGTCAAACAGGATCTTGCAGCTGACCACCTCGAAAAAGTAGAGCTGCGAGAGGAGGGACAGGATATTCGAGGCTTCCTTTTGGATCGGTGACTCGGGGTTGACCTCCTTGTTCGCCTGCTCATAATGAGCACCAAAGTCGACCACGATCCGGCGTATCAGATGCGAACCGAAACTTGATCCAATGACCCGGTAGACAGCGGCCGCGAATCCGCCCGTGGTGACCAGAAACTGATCCGTCAAGCTCTGCGGCTTACAAATTTGCGCCATGATAACGTCGGTAATGATGTCGGTCACGTCACCGCGAGCGTTCTTTTGGTACAGATCCTCCACAGACTGCACGATGGAGAGAATGTTGTCGTCCGTGAGTCGGTTGATCAAACCCTGGACCTGTTTGCGTAGTCGGCTTCTGTGCTCCTCCTCGGAACCTGCAGCTCTACGAAGCGAAGGAGGGACGTATTTTGTAACTGCGACTCCAGTTGTGGGTGCAACGTAGGGGTTTTCACGTTGACGTGGTGGAGGGGGGGTTCCATCTTCACTGAAGCCCTCGAAAGACTCGTCGAGAGACTCATCGTCGTCGAAGTCGGCGCTATCGCCGTCCTCGTCCATTAGTTCCAGGTCATCCGCAGAGGCTACTTCCGTGTCAGCGTCCTTGTCCTCGTAGTTTTCAGTTCGCGACTTCGACTTACCAGACTGCTGTGCTGTCTTCATCCTCTTTGACGCCAGCCATGTGTCGTACTCACTCCTCTCCCTTTTTGAACCTTTGTCGCTCTGTTTTTTCTCATCGTCCTCTTCACTCAGAAGGTCCCCAAGCCCGGCGTCTTTGAAATCTTGGGGGAGATATTTGCTCCGTCCGCGGAGACCGAGTTTTCGTTCATACATCTCGATCTCTGCATCGTCCTGAGCGAGCCGCTCCCGGGCAGCTTTTGGGTGACGTTCCATGATGTGTCCTTCTATAGAGAAATCTTTTGTGATGATGTTTGGTAGTGATGGGGAGGAGGATGGATAAAACGATGCTCAGTGAAGAGGCTGCATGCTTTCATCTCAGTAAAAAATGAAGGTTTGGAAGGCAGCACCAACATCCACGAAGTGGCACAGGCCCGTGCTCAAGGAAAAAAGAAGCGGCCCCACCCACTACGCCATCCAGTACCAGTATCCAGAGCGGAAGGCGGGGCACAAGTCCGAAACTCATCAACGTCGTTTATTACCATTCACCCTTCACTATCATTTGTTGGCCACGGCTTACTCTTCTTAACCATGGCTGAACCTCACATTAGCCATGACGAGGTATGATTTTCTCTCCCATACTCGCAGGTCGCAGACTCGTGTAGGCTAGCTGCGGAGTGCTCCAAAGAGGACTTGGTTCTAACGCATGATAGTTCTTCGCCAAGTTGGGTGAGCTTTTTGATCACCGCAAGGGAAGTGATCATGGCAGCATCATCCTGAGCCAGAAACGCCGTGAGTGACTCTCCCATATAGATGGGCTCCAGACATACCTGCTGAACCTCGGACAGTGACTTTCGGTCAAGACATCCCCTCTGCCTCAGAGGAGGAGCCCTCGCCAGACCTACATCCTGGCAAGCCTCTACCTCTCATCATCCGGGCAACGAACGCCAAGTCGAAGAAGGAGCGCGCAAAGAAGGTCAAGCTGGCGACTGTCGTGAACCCCGAGGATCTGGAGGCCTTTTACGTGCGGTACGCGGACGTGTGCAAGGCGGGCATGACAGCCCTGAAGCCCAGGGACCGGAGCAAGAAGAAGGCCAAGGCAAAGAAGAAGAAGGCTGCGGCTTAAACTTGATCTTTTTTTTTGACAGGAGAAATCATCGGGCCAAGAGGAGAGGGGTTAAGAGGTTATTCCATGGACTAATGAATTATCATGCGCGATACCCGGTCAACCACCGCGAATACTATCCCTACCGTGCATGTGGGAGCAAACTTTCACACAGCAGGCACCACTACTGTCTACCAATGCAATGTGCCACGTCCATTCACATGATGGTAAGAGCTTCAATAGAGACACAATGGAAGATGAGAGAAGCCATGTAGAGGCAAGACAGCAGCAAGGGATATACATGAAGCTCTTTACCCAAAGCTATATCACAGAGAAGCCCAACAGATGAGATTTGCAGTCAAATCGCGGTACGCACAATTATGGTCTTGACAGATATCATACAAGTTACTTGTCACTCCTATCGCAAGAGATAAAACTCTGAACCAACTCCATCCTTCCTTGCCAATCGCCAAAACAGAATCCACGGTACTTGATAACCCTCGCATCCATCTCCAAATTGCTCAATCCAACACAGCCGCGAACAACTGCCGGGACGTGGTAACCAGAGGAAGATACAGGTGCAACGGTGAAAGTGATTAACATGATGCAACATCTAAAGGTTGCAACAGCACAATAAAGTAAGACATCAGTGACCCCATCCCTCTCATTAGAAACGAGAAGCGTTCACAAGGGAGCAGAGCCCTAAGAGCGGCGGCCAGTGTTGAGCTGACCTCGGAAAGCGCCAGGAACAGCAAGGCTGGAGTGCGAGTCCGCGAAGAACATGGCAGGGTTGTTCTCAATCTGCTTGACCCTGAATCCCTCGCCAGAGTCCTTGCCGTTCTGGACGACTCCGGTGCGGAAGGGGCCCCGGAGGCAGCCGATCGAAGTTCGGCAGTTCTCGTTGCCGACGGGGTTGGGGAAGGCAATACTAAATAGCGCCAGAGTCAGCATCTCCCAATTTCGTGAGACTGTAGGTAATCAGCTTAAACTTACCGAGGGGGGCCAGACATGCCCCTGGCAGCCTCGTGGATGTGCGTGGCCGTGTTGGCAGGAGACTGGAAGTTTCCGCGGAAGCCATAGAGGGTGATGTTGTAGCAGATGACATCCTCGTGCGAGTTGATGCCGAACTTGAAGAGGCCCCAGCTGTTGGCCAGGCCGCCGGTGAACTCGTTCTCGCTGTCGACGACCTCGTTGGGGAAGGCCTTGACCTCCCAGGTCGAGGTGAAGGTGAATGGGACTGCGACCTTGGGCTTGAAGAGGCCGAGGATTCGCTTCTCGTGCTGCTCATTCTCTGGCACGGGCGAGGCGGTTGCCAGAGTGGCGAGGGCGACGGTGAATAGGGAGAACTTCATATTGTCTTGGGGAGTGGTTGGAAGGAGTTTGAGGCTTGTGTGTGTGAATAGGAGGCTATGTTGTTGTGATGATGGTGATCTGAGAGCTGATGCTTGATGAGTGAGGTTGATAGCAAGTGAGGCCAGTCTTTGCATCTTATATAGACACTGCCAACCCCTTTGAAGCATCCGAACAGCATCAAAGCAAACGAGTAACCAACGTCATCGCAATCTTAGTCCAGAACCATCGTGAACCCCAAAAGCAAGCCTTCAATCCACATCTCCAACTAGCAACCACCAGAACGAGAGCAAGAGATTCCGTATTGCAAGCACGCCAAGCCCAGTAGCCCGCTGCGCAAGCCGCACTACCATATCCATCTACGTAGTAGGCATTCAACCGTCGGAAAGGGTACGCTGTGCCGCCCTTTGCAGAAGGGACACTGCTCAAAACACCATCACGAGCACCCTCCCTGACTTTCCCAAGCGCCTTGGTATTGGAGCCAACAGACGCTCACAGCCACCGCTAGCGTCTATGTGCCAGGGATCCTGCTTCTTCTGCTCGAGGCTGTTACGGAAGAAGAAGAATGTTGATGCTGCGGTGGACACGGCTCCGACGTAGGACAAGACAAGGCCAACCTTGGCATCGACCACCTCCGTCAGCCCAGCCAACGCCCTTGCGCGCGGCGCATACGTCCCCACGACGGAGGCTTGGGGCTCCAAGCATGAGCAGAGACGAAGCAGCAAAACACTGCAAGGCGATCTGTCTTGGCGTCGGTAGAGGGGCACGCTGCGGATGCGCGAGGTCCCGGGGCGGGACAGCCACCGAGACAAGCTTATTTCGAAGCTTAATTAGGTCTTGATCAAATTCGACGGCAGTTTGCGATTGGACGTTTTCCCTGCCTGGGGATGGGCGCCGCGTGGCCCGCTGTCAAACAAGGACGTGTGGTCTTCTCGTTGTGGTGGAGAGGAATGAAATCGGGAAAGCCATCGTCTTGGCAGATGTCGATCGACGACCGTGAGGGGGACGGCAACTCGTGCATCCGGCTTGGTACTCGAGTGCTTTCCACGGTAGATAGGTAGTAACTATCCGTATCCATCCATGCCAGACGGGAGTTTCTGAGCAAAACAAACATCCATCACCGCTTACCAAGCGTTCCTCCCTCGATCTTGAGCTTGAGCTCTGTCTGCTCCGAACCTCTTCGGCCTCTTCTAAGCTACCTGTTCATTTGAGTCATCATGTTCCTCCCTTCCTGTCTTGGCTGATCCGCTTGTCGATCTCGATACCCAGTTGCCCAAATTGTCTTCTCTGATGACGGGAGTTCTCGTGGCTCCCCTGCTCTCATGTCTTGCCTTCTTCTCGCCGATGCCCGTCAAGCAACCACCTCAATCTCAAAGGCGCAGGTTCAATGGCCATGTCATCAAGACATCAGCTTTCACTGACCTACCTATGCATTACTAGTCATCAGCGGCAGAAGCACAGTTCCGCAAGCCCATAGAGGGCGCATCACAAAAAGGCCAGAACGCCTGGAAGGAGCTGTTCGTGTCATCATGCTAGATCAGCCCAGCTAGGTTCTTCAACATATGGCCACAAAGCACTTCATGATACACTGCCCACATCTTGAAGTCATGAGACGGAATATTCACCATCGTTATCACTATCAACGCCGAGGCTATGGCCTTCACCATTCGTCCTCCTCGTCCTCGTTACTTATAGTGCACAAAGACAAGGCCAGATTACTCCTCAACGCCGGCAATCATCGTCCAGCCATGGACATGCACAACCTTCACTAGAATCGCTCGCCCGGCCCGACAAACTGCCATGCGCCCCGAGATGCTACGCACGTCCGCACATATCCTACGCTCTCCCCTTTCACCAAAACCACCTGCCGTCATTCTTGAAAGCCATCGGATAGTTACTCGAGTTACATTCTAGGTAGGGTAGGACCATCTGTGAGGGCTTCGCCCTGAGGTGTCGCCCTTTCAACTCACTCAATGAACAACCCCTGTTTCCTGGATGGCGCTGGCGCCGTCGTCAACGCGTCGAGGAGGGTCATATCGGTGCTGTTCAGTGAGTGAGTCCTTCAACCCCTTCGCCAGTCGTCCCTCAACATATTAAAAGCGTCGATCCATCTTCGAGGTAGAGTTCGACCGCGTATCCGTACGCAAAGACCCTGGCGTCGAGAACCTCCAACTTTTGTTACCAGCGTGAAAAAGAAATGTGACAAAAGGAAAGAACGAGTCCAGTAGAGAAGAACGAAGCGGAGGAAGACGATTGTCACCTCTGCCGGAAAAGAAAAGTTCAACCGTCGTCATTGGAGAGCGTCATAGCCGCGAGACGCCCAGTTCCGGTGGACATGGACCACCGCCCTCTTACATGATCTGATCCTGGGTCAAGCCGCCATGTGGGTCCGTGTCCATGACATCGTTACCGCCCTGGTTGAGGTACTTGACGAAGCTCAGGTTCAAGGGACGGCCACCATACTGGTAGCCCTGGAACTTGGCGATGGCTGTCTCGGCTGTCTCGGCAGAATCGAAGCGGACGACACCAGTGCCGCGGGAACGACCACTGGGTTCGTACTGGATCTCAGCCTGCTCCACCTTGCCGATGGTGGTGAAGAGCTCAACCAAATCGTCGTTGCTAGTCGACCAGGGTAGCTATATCAAATTAGCAAGGTGACCAAGCCAGGTAATGTTCAGGTGAGAGCCTTACGTTGCGGACATAGATGGTCTCGCCTCTCTCGGTACCAGTAGTGGCGAAGTCAGTGAAGGGGTTAGGAGGGACGGAGCTGGCAGGGGGCTCAAAGCCTGGTCCACCTGGTCCACCTGGTCCGCCCGGTCCACCTGGTCCGCCTGGTCCGCCGCCGAAGCCACCTCGGCCACCGAAGCCGAAGCCTCCACGACCGCCGCCGAAGCCTCCACGACCACCAAAGCCTCCACCAAATCCACCTCGCATGCCGCCGCCGTAGCCGCCACGGCCGCCGAAGCCCATGCCAGGTCCACTGCCGGCATATCGGTCCTCACGAACCTCAAGGACTCGGCCCTGCCAGTCGTAACCGTTGAATTGCTGGATAGCGTTGCGGGAATCATCAGGGCTCTCGAAGACAACAATGCCGGATCCCTTAGGGCGACCGTCGGGTCCAATGTGAACGTCGGCGCGGATCACGGCACCATTTCGGGCTAGATGAACGTTAGACTACGAGCCCAGCACACAATGGACTCAAAAGTGGAAGCGACGGGATACGTACCAGCTTGTCGGAACAAGTCCTTGAGATCCTGCCAACCTACGTTGAAAGGGAGCTGTATCGAGTCAACAATCATTCACGAGCCGCGCCAGAATCGGGGAGGAACAAACGTTGGCCACGTAGATCTGACGGCCGCCGCCGCCGGCGGCACCGCCGCCAGGAGCACCGCCGCCGTATCCCGGGTTGAATCCGCCGGGCATGCCACCGGCGCCGCCGGCGAAACCGCCGCGGTTTCCGCCAGTTGCTCCGATAAACCGAGGCTCAGCCTCACGGTCCTTGAGTTTCCGCGTCAGCTTCCCATCATCTTCACATCGAGAATGTTGCATGCCACTTACCTCACGCACGTAGACTAGGCGACCCATGAGATTCTGGTTGCTCAGTTGGGCAACAGCCTGTTGGGCTTGCTCCCGTGTAGCATATTCCACAATTCTGCCATGCGTTAGCGCAGCTCGGAGCCGCCGGGGGGGACAATGAGACTTACCCGCATCCCTACAATCAACCGAGGACAACGTCCCAACCCGTCAACCCAACCATCCACAAAGGCTAAGAGGGAATGAAGAACCACAAAGGAAAGCCAACCAAAAACAAAAAGACTACGCGATGAAGCCCACCTTCGACATTCCGTTTGGAAGCAAGAGCACGTCGGCAAAGAGCACCTCTCCAGCTAGATGACCATCTCGTCAGTCCCACGTTCTCCACCGGCGATCCGCGGCATTGAAAGCCTCACCCTGTCTCATGAAGTCCTTCAGATGGTGCCACTTGACATCGTACGAAAGGTTGCCGACGTAGACTCGGCGGTCCTGCTGGGAGGATTCGCGAATGTTGTTCATCATTTGTTCTCGAGCTGCGGCTCGTTCCTCGTATGATCGATGGGGAGCCTGTCCGCTGTATCCTGCACTTGGTCCTCCGCCTGGGGCGCCTGTGCTAGTCATGGGCGAGCGATCACGGTTTCGTCGATAATCGTCCCGGCTTGCTGATCGGCTGCGGGGGGAGTAGGACCGGCGTCGATGTGTCCGATCGGGGCTTCTGGAACGTCTGCGAGGAGATCGTGACCTCTCGCGCTGGTGCGTGTCAGCTGGGGCAGGAACAAAATGATGCGCTTCCATGCCAAAGCTGGATTGTGTCGAGGCAGGTTTGCCGTATTGGAGCATTGGAAGAAGAGGGGTATGGCTGTCTCGGGTAAAACAAGGCTGCGCGCAAACCGCCTGTGAATCACAGTCTGCGAACGCGGGGGCAGAGAACGACAGCGACAACGGGATTCTGGCCGACGAGATGATTCGCGCACGCAATGATGACAGCACAAGGAAGAGAAGCGCGTCGCAGAGGCCGATCTCGGATGAGCGGAGCCTACCGAGCGAGAGCTTGCCTCATATATCGAGGACAGCGATCTGGGTTCCCGTGCGAAGCGGGGAGCCAGCCCCATGAGCAGCGGCGAAAGGCCGCAGTGCAATCGCGCGGGGGACCGAACTTGCTCGGCAACGGGAAGACAGAGTGTTTGCGCGCAGCTCCAACGGGAAGAGGCAGGTGCAGAGCGGGAAGATAAGGCAGCAGAAGGGAAGCTTAAGGAATAGGTTTACTCACGGGCCGGTAGGTATCTCCTGTGTCAGCTGTTGAAAGGTGAGCGTTAGAATTGAAAATCCGAAGAAAGGATAAAACCTCTGTGAAAGACGCGCAACGGCGAAAAAGGCGAGGAAGAGGAAAGAGTGGTTGAAATAACAGGGAGTGAGGGTAGCTCGGTCGAAGAAGGCAGAGCACGCACTCGGGCTGTAGTGGAGGGGTGGTGGCAGCGTGGAGTGGACCTTGGCGGGAGAGATGCAGGTAAGGGGGGGGTTGATAATGCAGTGGATGAGGAAAGGCGACGCGAAAAAGAAGAGGCGGCACGAAGAGCTTGTCGGAGTGGAATGGGGACGCTCCGAGGCTGCATCAAGCAAGAGGTGGTATCACATTGATTGATGAAGACACTCCGAGGAGTGCGGGTGCAGGCGCAGTAGATACAGCAAGACAAACACAGCACAGCAGCAACCAGACAGCCAGGCCCAAGGTCAGGCGTAAGCTCTGTCGTGTTCAGGCTTGGGAGTAAGGAAGCTCAGGCATGGGTTGAATTGGGCTCAATTCAGGCTCGGGAGATAGGCTGAGGCAAGGCGACTGCAGCAGGCTCAAGCCGCCCAGCCTCGAGAGGCCGTGGCAGAGGAGAAGTGCAGATGCGCATCAAGCCGGCGACGACGGCACAAGTTGCTACAGGCGCAGACAGACAGACGCGCGTTTGTGGCAGCAGCGTCGCGAGCCAGGATAGAAAGGCAGAAGGGGGGATCAAGAAAAAGGCCAACAACATACCCATTGTGACTGTGTGTGTTCTATTGCGTGCGTGCGTGTGTGTACGTCCGGATGTACAGACAAAAACCTCCTATTTGGTTGGGGGTGGGTGGTCTCCTTGTCGCGTTATGGTGAGTGACGGGTGCGAGTTCGGGTGACGAACGACGGGCGCGACCGGTTCTGAGAGAGGTAGGTAGGTTGCGGCGGAGGTAAGCGGAGACGGAGGGTCGACGGGTAGTGTCCACGTCGTGGTTAGGACAGCGAGGGGCAGGATAGGTAGCTATGGGGGCAGCAGAAAACTTGGGCGAGACCAAGAACAAGCCACGGGTCCACGGTCAACCAAAGGATGGCAGCAGCAGGAGTCGCATAAAACGCAAGCAGCAGCCTGCAGCACGGGGTGATTCACGGCACACGCGTGGGCTTGGGACCAGGCTCGCTGGGCTGGCTGAAAAACCTGGGCGTGCAACGCGCGGGTCGCTGGGTAGGTATGGGGTTGATTTTTTTTTGTCGGGCTTGCTCCCTTGGGGCGTCGGTACAGTGTCCTTGGGGGTCGGCGAGATCCAGATAGCTGGAGCGAGCGATGGATGGATGGATGGATGGGAAGAGGAACGGTACGGTACGACGGACGGCGAGGACGGTGGAGGGATGGATGGCGAACGTGGCTCTGCTGGTGGCCGTCTCCTTGGTGCTGACTTCCCAGGCTCTGTCGGTCGTAAAAAAGAAAAGAACGCGTTGATGAGATGGGAAGAAACCAGGCGGCGAATGGGAAGGCGACGCAGGGATGGAACCAGGGGGAAGGACGCGATGGGCTCCACTGTGAGCTTACCGGGCATGAGCATGATAACCGGACATTATTAGCCCTCTCAGACACTCATATCATGGAGGAAGTACGGAGTACCTATCCATGTATCTCGGATGTACCTTCACGGTTAGTATTGGATCGTGAGCATCCCGACACCACCAAAGCAATACCATCGCCATATATCACTGACAGGTCTCACTCTTTCCAACACCAAGGTTAACAATCCGGTTGCAACAAAGTTTAGGCCTCAGGCTGAGTATCGTCGGGCTGTGACTTCCGCTTAGGAACAAGGAAGGCGCCTACCCTGGTAAGGTACCTGCCTTGCACTAGAGCTGCTGGCTTCCTTCTTAAGTCTCATCCAACAGCCCTACTTTGACATCCCTATCATCCATAGGCCTTAAGTATTAAGTATACCTCTTCTCGTAAATAACCTCTATTTTTATAGCTAGACCTACTCCGTAGTAGCTAGACGCCGAGACTAGCTTTTTATACCTAAACCCCTTACTTTTTATCTAGCTCTTACCGGTTAAGTCTTAAACCTAAATCTAAATACTAGCCTAAAGTTATTACTACTATAATTTAAAGCTATCGCTACCCCTAATTTAAAGCTATTACTATTAAAAATAGAGTCTCTTTATAGATATTAATTCCTTATATTATCTACTACTAAGGAAGCTATTTATATTATAGCTAAGGCTAATAGCTTTAACCTTATTATTTACTAAAAGAGGCTTAATACCGCCGCTATAACTAGGCTAGTCTTATAATACTATAAAGGCTAGGCTTATAAGTTATAAGTATTAGCTATTATATATTAGTTAAAGTAGCGTAAAGAGCCTATATAGATAGAAGCCTATCGCTTCTAAATTACTATTAAGCTAGTAGGGTTAATATAGGTAATCTAAGGTCTTTAATTAGATAATTAATCTAAGTATAACTATAAACCCTTAGCGCTAGTGGCTTTCTCTTAGTATTATAAGGAGGCTATTTTAAAGCTTAAAGATAATATTCTTAATAGCTAGAATAATAATATAAGACCCCTCTAGATTATCGCGAAATTATATTATAAGGCCGACCTAGAAGTCCGGGCTACTACCTAGGATAATATTTATAATCTCTTATAGTAATACTATAAAAAAGAGCTTAAGGGCTATTTACCTATATAGTAGCTTTATAAATAACTATAATTAGAGGCCTTTTTTTTCGAGGATCTATAGGACTAGAATAATTATATCTTATATCTCTTTATTACGCTAAAGACTAATATTAAAATACTTTATTAATATCTTAATATCTTATTATATAACTCTATATATAAGACTAACCGATATAATATATTATTATTTAACCTATATAATATAACTATAAATAAGAAGACCTTCTAGATTATAACTACCTTCCTTAATAGCGAGGCTAAAGCTTAGTTTAGCTAGGCTATAAGTAAATTTATTAAGCTTCTCGAGCTTTTTAAAATTAATACCCCCTATATTATCTTAATAGACTAAGAGCTTACTTTAATAAAGGCCCTTTAGAAATACCCTATATTAAATACTATACTATACCTTTTATACTATTAATATATTAATATAAATATACTTATTAAGTATAAATACTTTTTCCTTAAGGCTACCTATTATCTTATTACTAGTGGTATTATAAGAGACGCGACCTTCTAAGAGTTCCTCGATATATAGAATCGCCTTATAAATAGCCCGATAGAAGACTTATTTTTAGCGGCCTTAGAGGCCTTTTAATACCCTAGGAGATTCCTACTAGCTATTATAGAATATACTATAAAAATATAGCTTATATTATAAAAAGAGAAGCTTATATATTATTATATAGATTAATATTACTATTTTAGTTATATAATAACCTTAATTATTAAATCGATATATTTAATAATAAAGAAGTTCTTTTAAATAAGCCGGGGCGACCTATCTATAGCTTTCTAGGTATTAACTCTCTTCTAGACTAATTAGGTAGCTATTATCTCTATATAGCATGCTATTAGAGGCTATAAGTATCTCATAGTATTAACCTACTTTTTATTTACTAAAGTAAGGTATTAAATTACTTCTTAAGCTATCTTTTTTATTATCGAAGAGTACTAAGCCCTAATAAAAGACCCCTCTATTAAGCCTACCGAGCTATATAGCCTATACCTTATTATAAGGGTCTTTAGCCTTCCTTATTATTATATATTTTAGCGCTACTTATCTAATAAAGAGCTATTATAAGTCGCCGACTTAGACTATTACTAATATTAAGAGCGTAATTTACTTACTATAAATAAAAATACTACTAAGTAATATAATTATCCCCTAGACCCTTACTTTATATAAGTAAAAAGCCGCTTAAAGGGTAGTCTTATATTTAAGAAGAATATAGCTATCTAGACCTCGCGATAAGAGCCTATTCTTATAGAGTATATATAAATATTAAAAAAGGCCGAGGCTATAGCTTCTAAGTTATATAATACCCCTAATCGGGAAACCGGGCTATTAATATAGCTAGTTAGGGCTATAGCCGCCTCGGTAGTAGCTATAGCTACTATAGAAGCTATTATTTCTTATTAAATATCTTAAGGGCTATTAATACTACTACCTTTAACCGCGCCTATTATAATTAATATATTAAAAGAGTTATTAACTTCGCTAGGGCTATAAAGGCTAGAATCTAGCGATTCTTATAAGGCTAGTATAGAGCTATATTAGTCTTATATATATATCTTCTAGCGATATAAAGATATTAATAATAACTTAGCTAGTAATAATAAAGAAGGTATAATACTAAGGGAATTATTATAGCTTCTTATTTAAGAAGGCCCCCCGTTATAAGATATTACTAATTAGGCCCTTATCGCCTTATTATAATAGTTAGAGATAGATATACTAGGCGAGACCCTTTAGCCCGAGGTAAATAAAATTCTCTTCTAATTAATATAAGACCTTAAGGCTACTAACCGGGATAACCTCTAGGGAGATAATAAGACTAGCGATAGCTTTACTTTACTTAATAACGGGCCTTTAATTAAGGTATTTAGGGGCTAGAAAAAGGGAAATCTATATTATATGCGAGTCTTATAGTAATTTAGCTATGGCCGCTATTATCGGAAGATAGGTGGGGTTTAGCTATAAAAATAGAGGTTATTTACGAGAAGAGGTGTTGAACCGAAGCTGTCATGTACACACGAGGTTGTGCACAGGCTTCCGCAATGCATTATAGCCAAATGGGCCTCAGACCAGATGATGGAGCGTCACGTGACATAGCACGTCTCAAATAGGACTAGCGCAGAGCATCAGCCCAAAAGAGGGGTCAGAGTCAGTCAGACAGATCAGTCAAGCAATCAATGAAGCAATTCACCCACGACGGGTTCAACAAGAGGTATGCTTAATACTTAAGGCCTATCTATATCACTCTGCACAAATCGTCGCTTAGGCTCGGCCTCATTAGACGACAGGGACCAACCGACGATACCAGGCAAGACCGCTTTTATGGTGAGGCTGTCAACTCAACAGACCTCAAACATTTACACTACGAGCTCGGTGGATAACCAACTCGCTTCTCGAGCCGAGAGAGGCCTCGCTGTCTCTTCTTCCTTCTCGAGGCATATCTCTTTGGCATGAACATGTCCTCAACCACCGGTACATTTCGTCTGCTGCTTCATGGGCAATACATGCCTGTGTCGTCCGGACGAACACGGCAGTTGGTTGTCTCTTGGATCGCGGGACACTGTCAACACCAACTGCGCCAGCCAGGGAATGGTCCTTGGCTTTCCCGGTGGACCAGGTCTGCAAGGCGCTCAAAGCGGGCAGATATTAGTGCAGGCAAACCCCCTTGTCCGCATCTGCTCAGGGTTCACACACATGTTTGTGCTACGGACAAGAGTCAAGGACATTGGGCATCGAATTCAGTATCCGCGGTTAACAACACTGCATCCATGTTTCATCATATGGCAAGCCTCTGTGTTAGATGGCCAACAGATGGCGACCTATACTTTGTAGCATTTGCTCACATCCTGACGGTGGACAGCCATCACGGATAAATACTGACCAGCGCCAGGAACAAGCAGTCGTGGTGCCTTGACTTGAACGACTTTGATCCTCTCCAGATCTGCAGCTCGAATCCACATCCCGCACTCGTACATTCGCATGCTCCCTTCGCAGCCCACCATCTGCATCCCATGGCAGGTCCGTGTACGCACACACACATACACACGCTCGCACTCACACAGGACGGCACTTTTGGATCGCCCAGCTGCTCGCATGGCATTTTGAATCCGGCCATGCGTTTACCGGGCGCGGTGCAGACGACACTACCAAGGAATGATCGTCTCTTAGCACTCAGCCTCTACCATCCATCTCCCCGACCCGACTTTACCGCGGTGGCAGCTTGTGGATCCCTGCCAGGCACTCACCCCCCATGTGTCCCATGCTTCCTCGGTATCACTGGCATCAAACCCACACTGGAACACTGCAGGGAACAAGAGACCATGACCAGGGAAGAGCCTGGCCGGACAGTCCACCGGACTCTTTCAAAACTGTGTCTGCGTTTGCCTCGAGCCGGGCACGGCCTGCACAGCTGAAATGCTCCTAATCAAGAGCCATGATTGGCCTGTGTTCCCGTCACCTTGATTCCGTTACAAAGAGCTCGCCGTTACACGACAGCCATCGCTCGACGTTGCGGGAAAAGCCAACCAATAGCTCGCGGCGTGGACATGTTTAACCCCTCTTTAACGGATCACGGAACAGGTTCCCATGTCTCATCACCAGCTCTAAGCCAGGTATGGACGGGGTGCAGGTAGGAAACATGGCAGGCCTGGCGGATGAGAACCTGTCAACATGTTCCTGTACAAGATTCGATTTTGAGGGGCAGATAGACTACGCCCAAGCCACTGCAGGCAGAGGGGAAGGAGACTGACAGGTTTCAAGACAGGCTGTTCCTTGCGAGGCAAATTCTGCTGGCTGCGCCTGGAGCACTTCACAGTACGGATGCACGCCGATGCGGCCTCCATTACCGGGACAGAGCGCAGCGGAATTGTCAGGTACCACGTACATAGGTAGCTAGCACGCCGGAAATTGATCCTGCCGGGGAACAATGGTTACGAGAGCCTACCTACTCCGTGCTGGGCCGGACCATGGATCAGTGTCCGTTTGACAATCAAGGTTCTCGATATTGGGTCTTGGCACCGCGAAATCCAACTAACAAATGACACCAGACTGTGAGGGCTGCAGATATTACTGCGCACCAGGACTCGGCGATACAAACACTAGCCCAGCTTATCAGGGGTCTTGCAATGGGGCTGTGCCGATATTTCTGTCGACTGCTGTGATAGCACAGTGATTTCTGCATCTCCCACTGGAATCAAGTCGGGTCCGATCATCAAGGTTGCCGGCGGATCCTGGGCGATGCGTCTAACGACGCTCAGACCTCCAGCAGCAAGCAGTTGATGTGGAGCAACTACTTATAGTCATGCCGCGCGACCACCGTTGTGTGGAAGAGCAGGATGGGCAGGTCAGAGAGTGAGTTGCGCCAGGTCCGCGGACACGACTGCTACGGGCAGACCTGACATGGTTCATCGACCACGGCCCTGGTGCATACGCATCCGCATATCAGCAAGACACGGCCCGAGGACACGAGAGTCTCGATGGTGTTTGGCGTACAAGAATATCAGACCAGACAGAGCCTACTGTACCTAACTACTGACTACAGTACATACATACGTACGGATCTTTGACCATTGGGGATCCCGGAATGGAAAGACAACAGTTTGGCTGTACAGTAAGCACGACACCAACATGGACCCCGCCATCACCATGACGCCTGCGGGCGCCGTCGGTTTTAGAGCGCAATCCGGGCGGGCTTTGTTGGGTAAGAGGACGTCAGCAGCCCTCGGAAGCTATTTGTTAGTGCAACGTTTCCTGGCCCTCGAGCTCATCATGCAATTCCCGGAGCCTGGATCATGCAAATGTTGAGCAAGAGGGGCTTTCCTCGCTCAACAGACCATGTGCTGAGTAGAGCAACATGCGCACTGTATGCGGTGCTTGGAATCGGCCAGGTTGAAGCTGGATTCAAGAGGTACATTGGTCAAGTACCTACGGAGCCCGGGAAGCAGATGCGGACCCCGAGAATGGAAGCACCGCAGAGCCGGGAGTGGCCCGAGCTCCTCGGCCTCGCCCCACCCGGAGCCTTCCGTCGCTGCGATTGGAGAAAACCGCATCGAAACAATCGCAGCGTCAACTCGCAGGAATCTCCAAAACGGACGATCCGCAGCCTCGCCGAACCTCGTCCGAACCCTCGCCGCGCTGCCATTGTACCCTCGGAGCCATTGATCCGTGCCCGTAATCGACTCCGGCAGCAACCACCATGTCGGTGTCCGCTCGAATCGTCCCCAGGGCGTCAGTCCTGCGCGCCTCGAGGCTGCCTCAGCGCCTCATCCAACGACCATTCCACTCATACGACCACCCGCCGCCTCCCGGCACTTTTGGCGATGCTGAAAGGGCCATTCTCTCCGCCGCGTACAAGCACATTCCCGAGAATGGCTTCTCTCAAAAGACCCTCGGGCTCGGCGCTCGAGATGCGGGCTATCTCGACATCAGCGCCAGTGTCATCCCCGACGGCGCCTTTGGCCTGATCCGATATCATCTTGCTACACAGCGCGAGGCTCTGGCAGCCCGCAACGAGCAGCTCTTCCCCGAGAACGACAAGTCTGGGATCGCCGCGAGGGTGGAGGCTTTGACGTGGGAGCGGCTCATGGGCAACAAGGAGGTTCTGGATCGTTGGCAAGAGGTAGGTTGACTTGGAAGCATACCCCATGCAGGAATAGCAGATGTACTCACATCTTTGTCTCGCAGGCCCTGGCCATCATGGCCCAGCCGAGCTACGTCCCCGCCTCCCTCAAGGAGCTAGCCAAGCTCTCGGACGAGATCTGGTTCCTGGCTGGCGACAAGGCCGTCGACCCCTCGTGGTACTCGAAGCGCGCGAGCCTCTCCATGATCTACAGCACGAGCGAGCTGTTCATGACCAATGACCGATCCCCCGACTTCATCGAGACGAGGCAATTCCTCCAGCGAAGGCTAGGCGAGGTCAAGTCGCTCGGCGGCCTCGTCGGGTCCCTTGGCCAGTGGGCTGGCTTCACATTCAACGCGGGCGTCAACGTGTTGAGGAGCAAGGGAGTCCGCATCTAGGATCGACTCGGGTCCACTGTGTAGAAAGAGGAAAACGTAAAACCGCCTGTATGATAGTGTATGAGCCATGTACAACCATATTCATCATCAAACATTGACGTCTTGACGAGCGCCCGCTATGGTATCAAGTTCAACCCGCATAGTAACCATCCCACCTGCGTCTGGTATCGCCATAAAACACCCCATTGCCTGAGCCTTCCTTTTTAAGTGCCCCCTCCAAGCGCCTCGAAATGAGCCATAACTCCCAAAACAAGCCGCGTCAGATGCTCTATGAGTACTCGTCAAGGGTTCGTTGGCGAGGATCTGTCAATCTATTGGGGAGGGGTATTGTTAGCAGACTTCTCTCTTATGAAGGGGGTGACATACCGAATGATCTTGACGTCCTTGTCCAAGCGAGCCCGACCTTCAATGGCATTGGGCGTGATGAGGATATACTGCCGCGAGACTGAGCGACGAGCGGCGTCCACCTAGAGCAATAGCCATATTAGCTGTCATGGTCCTCTTAATACCTCCTTTCTGCAGGTGTCAACTTACCAGCATGTTTGTGCTGATGGCACGGTTCACGTTATCCATGAAGACGTCAAACTCATCCAGGCAACGAATCGGGGAACCAATGGCCTCCCACACTGAGAGGAGCATGCAGATGGACGAAAAGGACTTTTCACCGCCAGACAGAGTCTTTGTGTTCCTGCCGGCAGAGCTCTTACGTGTCTCATCCGGCTCAACCTGGATAAGGACCTTGCGAGCGCGGTGATCCAGGTCGATCTTGCCACGGAAGCCTCGCTCGCTGAGGAGATAGTTGAACTGAATGCGAATGCGAGCACTGATCTGGCGCTGGAACTGGCGCCAGAGGTGAAGACGGTGCTCAATGGCGCGCTTGAGAGATGAAATAGTATCATCCACGTCCCGGGTCTGTCTCATGACGTCTTCATATCGCGTGCGAGCCTCTGCGGCGCGCTGGTAGATCTCGTCGTCTGTCGCTCCAAGACGTTTCTCGCGCTGTTTAAGCTGCTCACGGACCTTCTTATACTTGATCTCGATGCTGCTGTGTGTCTCGTTGTCGGGGATGTGCACACGCTCTGCTATCTCAGAGGCCTGCCGAATAAAGTCTGCGACTTCTTCAGCCTTTGCGTCTCGCTTCTCTTCAGCGCGCCGTCGCTCGTTCTTTGAAATGTCGACTTGCTCAAAGGCATCGTTCTTGTTCGCAAGGGCCATACGCCTCATACCCTCGGCCGAGTTGATCTTCTCCTGCGCTTTATTGACCCGGCTCTGGAAGTCGTCTTGTTCATTCTTCTCCTCTTCGAGCTTTAGCCTGGCTTTCTCTGTTTTCGCGTTCAGATCTCCCCTTGCCAGTCTCATGTTGCCGTACTGGTTTCCGATCTCATCCTTTTCCACGTTCTTCTTTTCAAGCTCGGCACGGAGGATGTTCAGTCGATCATCGACGCCCTCAAACGCATCCAGGTCCATCGAGATGCGCTCAATGGCTGCTTGTGTGTAGCGAAGATCGTTCTCGAGCTTCCGAATATCGCTGCGTTGGGTTTCGAGTTCGGTCTTGCATCGCTGGGCAGCCTGTTGGGCCTGGCGATCCTCGCGACCAATCTCGGCAAGTTCCAAGCCCAGCTGCTTCAGGTTCTCTTGCTGCAAGTCAACTTGTCGAGCCGAGTCTGACTGCATCCTGGGACGCCCAGTGCTTGGCTGGATTGGACTCGTTCCGATGGAGCCGTTCCGGTTCGTCATTCTCAGTCCCCATCCTCGCTTCCCTTTTCCGTCGTGGAAGCAGATACATGCACCCACATTACGTGGAGGGACATTGTCAACCATGACCCTTTCAGCCTCCACACGCTCTTGGACGAGAATGATCTTCTCAATCTGGTTGTTGATGATGAGTTGTGATCTGATAATATCGTCCTCGAACTGGAGCACTCTCAGGATGGTATCAAACTGGGGGTCCGGCTCCTGACTGCTTGTGTCAATCCTGCCTCCATATGCGATCCAGATTGGGGGGTGTCTCCTGATTCCAAGTCGGCGCATCAGATTGGAGAGTCTTGTCTGGTCAGGCTTGCTCCTGACAACAAATGCATTGAGGCCATCTCCCATGGTCTTCTCGAGAATGCCAGACCATTCAGGCTTGGACAACCGAATGTGGGCACCAATAGGCCCGATGGGCTTCTGCTCGAAGCCATCGTCGTTCGCAACCGCTTTGACGAGGTTGGTGATGTCTCTGTCGTATCCATCAAACCGGCCACCGGTTCTAGTCTGGAGTTCCCGGACTTGATGCTCTACTGAAACAATCTCTTTTCGCTTCATGTCCTTGACGTGGACTACCTTCTTCAAACCACGCTCAATTTCGGCGAGCTGGTTTTGGAGGTCAGGCAGCTTCTGGTGAGTTTCCTCCATGCGTTCCTTGAGAAGCTTCTCCTTCTTTGTCTCGTTTGCAAGCTCGGCATCCTTCTGTGCACGGGCAGTCCCCGTTGATTGGCCAAGTCGATGTTCCTCCTCCTCTATCTTTCGATTGACGGCCTTGATGTCTTCATTGACTGTTTTGAGACGTTGATGAGCATCGCGCTCCTCTCGAAGCAACTCGGTCTCGTCTTTCGAGGCTTGTTGGTGTGCAGCCTCGGCCCTGGCAATTCGTCCTTCAAAAGAGTCTCGATCTTGCTCAAGCACGTCTTTTGCCTCCTTTACTCTCTCGAGTTTCTCTTCAACCGTTGTGAGGGCCGTGGTCGTCTCTTCACAGTACGCCTCCGCCTCGCTGATTTGTTGAGTTCGTCTCTCGATTTCAGCTCCACGTTCCTCGAGCAGCCTCTCCTGCTCCACAACTTGAGACCAGACTAGCTGGTTTCTGTAGTGTCGCCCTTTCTCCCGTAGACTTTCGTTTTTCCGGGCGGTTTCGGCAAGTCGCTCGGCCTCCTCCATCTCTTTCTTGACATATGCGATCTTGGAGGTCAGATCCTCTCTGAGAATCAGAGTCTTGTCGAGCGTGTCCTGCGACATCTTGTAGTCGTTATCCAGTTGCTCCAGTTGGACACCGGAGACGAAATACTTGTACTTTTGGGCTGGAGATGACGCGTTGAGGAACTGCCGTGCGTTGTCCTGGGACAGGACCGTCAAAGGGTTGCCGATCTGCAGCGCATACCATTCGGAGATCTCCTCCACTTCTTGTTTCTTGGTGGAGATGATTCGGCCAGCGGCACTCTTGATCTTGAATCCACTGCTGCCGGATTTCGAAAAGTGACGCTCGACAATGATGCTTTCGCCATAGATATCGGGTTGGTAGGCGTCTGATCCCGCGTTCTTGATCTTGACAACCAAGCTGCCTTGTTCGCGGCCCTCTTTCACGAACGACTTGAGGCTGCCTCCTCGGTTGGTATCACTGGCCTTGCCACCAAGGCACAGTGTCAGGGCGGTTAGGACGGCGCTCTTCCCGCTTCCGTTCTCGCCGACGATGAAGTTGATCAGCGGCCCCAGTTCGACGTGCAGTCTCTCGTGGCACATGAAGTTGTAACAGGTGATGCTCTCAACGATGCCGCTCTGTGATACCATGTTGTTGCCGAGTGTGGTATCTCGCCTTGCCAACTTCTGCGTCGCCTGCTGGTCGTCCCAGTCGGTGTGCTGCAGATGCCTGAAGCCGGCATCTCGCATGACTTCATACTGAGTCTGTGGGGGGGGGTCTTGGAGGCCTCGTCTCTCTTCGTCGTCGCTTTCGGAACTCGAGGCATCGTCCGGCTGGGGTGTGGGTTCTATCCTTCGGTCGTCAAGGGAAACTCGTGCGCGTTTCCTCTGTACGGCAGTCCTGGTCAGGGCGATGTATCAAATGCGCGGGATGGAGTCTTACAGCTTCCTCTGGTCTGAGATTTGAGCGCGCAAGCCGGACGTCGACGACATCGTCCTCGTCCAGCTCGGCCACAGGGCGCGATCGTTTGGTTGGTGCCATAGCTGCAATGCGCACGGCCTCGCGAATCCCGGGGTGACGGGAGTTTGGTGTTTGGGATTGATCGCCAGCTGAGGAAGTTGTATGGGGAAATTCAAGTTTGTGTCCACGCGCGACGTGATTAATTATGAGTAAAGGGAGTCGTTGTCGACTTCCTCAAGGTGAATGGACAGAGAAGGCAAGTACCTTCCTTAACTTGACTTGGGGAAGTTTAGGTACACTCTACGCGTTGAGCCTGGACCGTGTCGTGAAGTGGGGGGGATTTCTTTTCTTTGTTCCTGATTAGGAATAGCGCGTTGTAGCTGAGTGACGCAGCAAGGCGAGCTCTCGAGAAGCATACCCTGTAGTCAAGAAGCTTGAAATGTGGGCGTAATCAATCTTGACATCTCGAATGTTTGGCTGAATATGTCTTCGAAATCGGCAGTCTTTGAGGGAGGGACTCCCTCTGAAGATCCAAGTCAGGCGGAGCCTAAGAATCAACTTGCCGACAACTGCGTTGAATATCTCCTCTTTGTGCTAGATCCTCAACTAGAGGCTCGAAGACAACTCTCGCAGATCGAGGCCGTCAGAAAGGCCGCCATTGACCTCGCCACCACACTCACGGGGGATTACATCTGGCAAAAGGACGACTTTAACCTCACCCTCAGGAATGAGCAAGGCAAGAGTCCAATCCATACCAGAAATCACCAGTCGGGATCACTAACCTCTGCCAGGCCTGGTGTACCTCCATGGCATCACAGACTACGGCGACGCTGTCGAGGACGAGTGGCTCATCGTCTATATATTGAGAGAACTGACCAAGTCCCACCCGAAACTTTGGATCAGAGTCTTTGACACAGACGGCGAGTTCCTCCTCGTCGAGGCAGCCAATGTGCTGCCCAGGTGGCTCAACCCGGAAATCGACAACAATCGAACATGGATTCACGACGGAAAGCTGTTGATCATCCCGGTCAAGGATGAAGCAAGTCTCAAGCCCCGTAACCTAACACTTCCTGATGCGGTTGAGGCTCTCAAGACGAAGCCCGACGCCCTCGTTCACTCAGCATTCGTCGAGGCCGAGGCGTTCTACAGGCTGGAGAAGTACCCAGCGCAGATCACTGAATCGGTTCACCACTCCCTTGTCACAATACCCAGAAAGCTGGCACACGTTCTACACTCACTACCTAAGTCCGTTGCTCCTGCAGTCGAGGCCTTCTACCTCCGAGACCCCATCGCCCTGAAGCGTGTCATCTCACCAGCCGAACCACCCACGTTCCCACCTCAGGATCTCATAACAGTCTCGGCGCGATTCAGCAAGGTGCTCTTCGCGCAACTGCGCTCCCAACGTTTCGATGCGCCACCGGCATGGCAAGAAGTGATCCAGAAAGCCCAAAAGGAGGCTCCTTCAGGCGAGGCGGACATGATCACAGCCAGGCTCGACATCGGGATGAAGCTCACCTGCGGGTTCGAAATGCTGGCCGCAAAAGCAGAAAAGAGCAAGAACAGAGTCGTGAGAGAATTGGCAATTGTCCTCGAAGACCTCAAAGAGGACGGCGACGATGTCCTCCCCACAGACCAAGACATCAAGTCATGGGGAGACTCCACTCGCGATGACAGCGAAGCCTGGATGGATATCAACTACGAGGACTTTGAAAAGGAACTGGATGGAAAGCGAGGAACAGCCAAGACAGGCGAAAAATCGGGCTTTGGCGATGCGAACACGCAGTCTGACCTGCGCAAGATCGTCTCCCGCTTCGAAGCGTTCCTCAATGATGACGCTGCCGGGGTGGAAGGTGCGGAACTCGACGAGATGGACTTTGACGACGACGAAGACGACTCCTCTGAGGATGAAGACAGCGACTCCGAGGATAAAGAAGTCAGCTTCGATGAGGAGGAGTTTTCCCGGATGATGAGGGAGATGATGGGTCTGCCATCTCCAGACCCCAATACAGCCAAGAAGGAATCCCCAAAGCCTATCTCCAAGAGCTCTGGTGGCGACGAAGCAGAGGACGAACAGATCCAAAAGCTCACGACCGAGTTCGAGGCCGAACTAAACCAACATGGGGCCTTGAAGCTTGACCCAGCCAAGGAGAAGCGCCCCCGGCTGAAGGACAAGAGCCCGAAGGCTGGTGAGAGCAGTCGATCGACTCCCTTGGCAGACGTCGCAGAGGAGGACGAGAACAGCGAAGAAGACGTCGACATCGACTACAACCTGGCAAAGAACCTGCTCGAGAGCTTCAAGAGCCAGGCGGGCATGGCTGGCCCGACGGGGAACCTACTGGGCATGATGGGCATCCAGCTCCCGCGGGACGAGGATGACGCAAACGATCAAGATGCGGACAAAGACGCTAGCAGCCGCACAATAAAAGGAAAAGGAAGGGCGCGTGACTAGGATATTAAAAGAAGTAAATTGACTCGTTTAGTCTTCTATACTGGCCACTCCGCCCTGAGGCAAGAGTCGTGCCTGGAATCGCTGCATCATGATCCAGAACCTGTCGTATATGTATCTCCCAACCCACGAATCCCACCAAACGCCTCGATATTTCGTATTTCTAATATTCTCAAGACCTCGGCCAGCGCTAGTCATCGCTGTCATCGTCCTCCTCGCCGGACCGCGGTCTCTTGGCCGGCGACATTTCGCCGCTCATGCGCCTCCGCCGCTGACCCCCTGAATCGTCCAGCTCCTCCAGCCGTGCCAGCACGCCGCCCAGGTGCTTTCGTGCGGCGAGCTCGCGCCTCCCGCTGTCGTTCTGCGGCCGGTAGAACTCGCCCACGAGCGCGACGACGGCGTGATAGCACTCGTACAGTAGGAGGCGGATGTGGGCGTTGGGCGTGTCCTCGATGAGGCCCGGCTGCGCGTCCGCGAGTTCCCTCTCGTCTCCCGGGAGGTGCTTGTCGAATCCGCGCCAAAAGTCCTGCGAGGGTCGTGGTCGCTTGCTGAAGACGGAGGCGAGGAGGGGGTCTCCGAAGATGCAGTTGCTCCATTGCCGCAAGCCCGTCACCTCGACCTGTCCCTTGCTGGTAGCATACTCCTCCCTGTCGTCGTCTCCATCCGATTCGACTGTCCTGGAATCTCTCGATCGTTTCTCCTCCCGTTCTGGACTTCCTGGTGTTTTCCGTATCGACTTTAGTTTCGTCTGACTCCCGTTGGTCTCGGCCACTGGGTTAGCATTCCTACCACCCTCGCCCGGCCGTATCACCAGTGTATTCGAATCCTCCCCAGCGTCCATGACAACCAGCCGCGGCTCCGTCACTGCGTCAAGCAGGTGCTCGAAACGGTAAAAGTGTCGTCGGATGCTGCTGTAGCTGAGCACAATGGTCAAGTCCTCCCCATCCCGCAGGATGGCCTCCATCAGGTTGTGGAATGCCACTCTCCAGGATCCGGCGCCCCTCGACTCGTGTAACCCGCCCTCAAGGCGTCTCGCCGGGTTGTGGACGACCGAAGGCGGGACCGACAACACATCGGCGGCGATGCCAAACCTCCTCGTTGGTGAGACCTGTGTTGATATCCGACGGAGTAGCTGGCCAACTTGAAAGTCCACGATCCTCCGTTCGCGAAGAGTTAGAGGTTTTGAGAGTGTAGACACTGCTACACCCCGCGATGGTCGACTAAGGTTGTACTCGACTGCCAGACCGCCACCCGTTGATTCGTGCCGGACAAGAATGGGTAGATATCCGGACAAAGAATTGGTCGTCCTCTCACTGCTCGATGAGTCCCCCGTGATCCTGCCTAGTGACTCCTTGGAGCCTGACGCTGGACATGTCTTCCTCTCCCTGGCGGCAGCAGAAAGCCACTTTAGCACAGCAGCCTCAGAACCGATAGATGATTTCTCCGCACGCAGTAGTCTCATGACCGTAGGAGGAGGCAGAGCCAGCAAGAGGCTGGGCCCCTCTGTGACCTTGACATTGTAGAGTCGTTGAAGTCGAGCCGAGGGGACAACCTCGAGCTCCTGGACCGACAGTCGAGGGTTGATGCAGTTGAGGAGCGAGAGGACTGACCTCTCTGGCGGAGCAGCCGCCATGGATTTAGGAGCAGAGGAAGAAGCGGTAGAGGAATCAACAGAAAAGAAGTCTCGGGCCGAACGGGGGATATTGTCGCGCACAAGGTTGCAGGTTTGCGCGACGCACTGGGACGAGGGGGGTAGACTGCCGTCGTCCCGAACGGTGCATTGGTACGACGACGGTCGAGTCATGGGGGATAAGGATATATATAAGAGATTGCGGCGGTGTGATTAGTGGTATTAATGAGGGAATGGCTGAGGGCTACTCAAAACGCCAGCTGCGAGAGAGTGACAGAGTGGGAGTGAGAGAGGTAAGAGATGAGGGTCGTCCTGTGGGAATGGATGCTTGAACGTTGACCGATCCAACAGCCTGCCGTGGGAGATTCGAGGATGGACTATGTCTCCGGCGCATGCCTGACAAGGATAGGCTTGCAACACAGGATGAGACAAGAGAGGTTCTGGTCGAGAGAAGCGGCCGCGGTGTTGGGGGTCTCGAACGCTTGGGAGAGCACTTGTCTGTCTTTTGCCTGCGCCAAGTACTATTCGATTACGACCCAAAGTGAGAAGGAGACCGGGAAAGGAGGAGGTGATAATAAATAGAAAGTCTCTACTCCGTAGCAGAATCCGAAAGCGAGAAGAAATTGAGATAGATACAGGGACGCGGAAAGGAAATATGACGACAATGCCGCCGCCCAGCCCCAAAGATGCGAGGGCGGTGGGTCGATTGAACGACGACAACGTGTTAGCTCCCGCGATGCAAGTTGGCTTTCGGTTCTTGGGAACGCCTCGTGCGTAGTTGGGCAGGCGGGCAGGCAGAGCTAGACGAGGAGGAGGAGATGCTGTCGATATGGGGCAAGACGCATCTCGGTGGGTGTACTGCAAGTAGACGACGGGTGGGTATATACGGATAAGTTTGGAAGCATTAAAATGAGGGCTGTCATGGGAGGCAGAAGCAGAGGCAGGTTATCATGGGGGCAAAGGGCCCGGGGGGATGTCACCGCCAGGTCGGCGAAAGAAACTCACCCATGACGAACGAGCGAGACAGAAGCGAGACGACGCATGAGCCCTCGAAGCCATGAAAGGGCTGGGTTGGTCTGGTCCAGTAGAACAGACAGACCGATCAAGAAGGGCGGAATGGAGAACCGAGGACTGGGCTGGCCGGGGGGGGAGGGGGCGCAACGGGACATGCAAATGGTCGATATAGGCGAGCGCCAGCTAGAACGGTGACGGCGTGCCTCTTCAGGAACGGAGAGAGGAAGAATAGAAACCTGGGGAGGGGGCGGCCCAGAATGCACGGCTGAGCTCACCGG
>JABFEX010000755.1:0-34160 GCA_013623515.1 Fusarium illudens | reverse complement strand
CCAATGCACACACGCCCCTCCCCTGTCCCTGCTTGCTCATTGACCATGCCGTTCGCTCTCGACAGCTCGTGCTGCTCTTGTGTTGTTTCCTGACATTATAGCCCAGGCCTCTTGCTAAGACACCATATCTAGGCTTGTCACAGCGCTTTCCGGGGGTCTTAATCAGACCCTGGCTTGCGCTCTGCATCGTCGTCTCCCCACACCGTTAAGTCGCTGCCGCCGCCTCCTTTCGACCCGAGAACTTGTTGGACTTCCATCTAAAACCAGTTCTCCCGGGTGAACTTATTTCTTTTTCCTTTGCCCCCCCAAGTGCACCCCCTAGCTCCATCTAGCTCCCCATCTAGTTCTGGCTCATCGTGTCTCGACTCCGGCCAAGACCAAGAGAAGCGAGGCAATCCCAGCGTGGGTCTTTTTCGTCCTACGCATATAGCTCCTCGAGGTCATACTAGTAGGGCTTGATGGAACGCTTGACCGACGTTTTCTCCTTCTTCAAGACAAGACTGCCCTCGACGATCTTCCCTTACCCTCCAGACACCCTCTGCCCCTAGATCGAGCCAGTCTGCTACCTCCTGCGCCGATAGATAGCTGCCTACGAGACAACAAGCCTTGCCTTGGCTTCGCTCACCTCGATTGGCGCTCCGCGATTTGCTCGGCCTCACCATATCATCCTGTTCCCATCCATTGGTTCAGCGCACCCTGGGCATCACCAATCACAGGGACTCTCACTTCGTCAAGGTCTCGAGCCACGCTTCTTGATCTGAACAGCCATCGCTGCGGCCTCCCGAGACAGTTCTTCTCCTTTTCACATCTTCTGGAGGCAACTGGTACCTGACCGAGCCCAACTGTGCCGACACCTAACCCAGCCGCCCACCACTACGCAGCATTCATTACGCCGCGGCTTTCACCTTGACACATCTAATCAGGAACCCTTTATTACCGAAGTGCTTCGGAGCTCCTAGCGTAGCCGGCCTTCAAGACCATCCTTCTCCAGGTTGCCTTCCAACGACGCAGACTTTGGATTCCATCAAGCCCTGATAACGGAAACCCTCCATCCCAACCAACGCCAGGCTTCTCGGAGCCGCCGCAACAGCATAACTTAGACGAGCCCAGAAAAAGTCGCCGAGCTGGCCCAACTCAAGAGCGAGTCTCCGCTCTGCCTCCTGCGGGCAGAGTTCCCTTCCATCGCGGGTGTGGAGGACCGTCTCAACCTGGGACGCACTCCGCGATCTTATTCTCACGGTCCCCGCGCGGGCAGGTTGGATGTTCCAGCTACCACCGTGGATATCGTCTCTCTCCTCAAGGCTCCCGACTCTCATGAGTCTTCTGTCTCTCCGCCCCGTCGAGTCCAGCCAGTTGCTCAACCACCTTCGATCAAGGCCTCAACCGTCCCGCCCCGGCCAGCTGCGCCTGTAGCGCCGCCGCCTGTAGCTCCGACACAGATGCCTGCTGGTAGGCGAAGCATGCCTGCACACGCCACGGACCAGCAACCCGTCAAGAAGCAGAGCAAGTGGTCGCCCGAGGAAGATGCACTCATCATCGAGCTTCGAGGGAGTGGTATGAAGTGGGAGGACATCTCGAAGCGCCTCCCAGGCCGGAGTGCCATCAGCTGCCGCCTACACTACCAGAACTACCTCGAGAGGCGAAGCGAATGGGACGAAGAGCGCAAGAACAAGCTTGCCCGGTTGTACGAGAGGTAAGAATGCCCACCACGCCCGATCACCGGATGGAGCGAGCCTACCTCGCGTGGCCCTCGCGTTCCAAAGGCAGAGCTAACATGAAGCCAGATTCAAGCCAGAAATGTGGGCCAAGGTTGCGGAAGAGATGGCAGTCCCCTGGCGAGCGGCCGAGGCTATGCACTGGCAACTCGGTGAAGCGGACATGGCTCGACGAGCAGGTGTTATCCCCTTCTCCCTGGCCGCCGTCAACGTCGACAGCAACAGCAACCACCGGAGCTCTCCCTCACGCAGTCACGTCCACTCCCAGTCTCAGGGCAGCATGCCTCGTGACCTCGGAGCTCCTTCGCCTCGAGCAATGTACAGCAGAGCACCTCCGATGCCAGTTGCCAGCAGCCGAACCATCGTTTCCCGCCGAGAATCGATCCCACCGCCTCCGATGCCCATGGGCCCGGACCACCCCAAGGAAGTCCACTACGTGCCGGGACCAGGACTGGCTCCGATCCAGAACCAACCACCACCCAGGAGCGCGGGTATGCTCCCCGGGGTTGCTGAGCTCACTACTGGTGTCAGCCCATACAGCACTCCCGCAGGAGCCCCCAGTGTGGGATCCATCGCCGCAGCAAGTCAGGGACCCCTGTTCTCAAGCCTCGCCAGCTACTCGATGGAATCTGCCGGATCAAAGCGACGAGCTTCAAGCCCAGACCGGCTCCAACATGAGGCAAACCACCGACGACGCATGGCATAAGGCAGCCTGTTCGTTTTGACAATGGGACGAGCGGGCGAACTCTGGAGTTGGAATTCTTGATCTTTATTGGCATTTCCTTTGCGGGTTGATTTTGCAAAGGATGGTGTTTTTGGTCACTGCGAGCGACGATGGGGTTTCACTACGACGGTACGGACAAGAGGAACTGCATGGGCTACATCGGCATGGCATTGATGGAGTGACATGAGAAAGGCACCCGTCTCTGTCTTCCAGGAGTGTTGTTTCTTGATTTTCTCTTTTCTTGGATCTTGGGGGACGGGAAGAATGAGTGGTTTTGGGCATAAAGATGGATGGATATTCACTCGACTTACACAACAGCATTACCTCCATATGGATGGCTTTGGATCAGCCGACGACTGGATGACATGGATGGAACAAAGGAATAGGAAGCGACATTGAGATGGATGACTTGATGCGATGAAATCCCGAAAAAAACGTCGGACTTGAAACTTTTCGATTCTTTGACTTGTCTTTTTTTACTACAGCACTGTTTGTTTATTCTGTTCTTTTCTTGCACTTGTTGTTTTATTTTCTGCATGGGTCAGAGGCGTATTGAGAGGAAGCGGAGGATGGCTGGAAAGCATCTGGGTCAGGGGACTCTCGGCTAGGGGGGTGGCCTTGGAAAAAAAGGAGTTGAAAAATGCAAGGTTGTTTTTATTTGTTGCACAGCACAACATCTGTCTTGAGTTGAGAGGGAGTGTATTTGACGAAAGGGAAGGGAAAGAGCCTGTTGTTGTTTTTATTGTCTTGATAGATCATGTCGAGGATAGAGGAAAAACGAGTGGGTGGCGAGATGGTGGATATCTAGTGTTGTACAGCTACTATTGTTACGTATTACCTTTTCAAAGAAAGCTCTTGGATGAGAATGGCCGAGTCACGGCGGGCTACAGTTCCTATATTGTGTGTGTGTATGGCAAGCATCCATCCGTTTGCGGTGCAAGCTCGCCTCGGGGAGAAGAATGGGCTTCAAGTCGGTAAGTAGGTATCCGGATATCAAACGCCTACGAGTCTACCTTGATACGGATGCTCGACTCGATCGATTCCCATTGTAGCACCCCCAGCACACTGCCGTGTCCGTCTCAGGCCGCCGGCCGACTACATACCACCCACCAGTTGTCCCTCTCGTAGCCGCTCTCCTCAACCTTGCCCCCAGCCGCCACGACGTCCTCCTCGAGCTCGCCCTCGCGGTACAGGTGGTAGTAGCGCTGGTACGTGCCGCCGGCTTGCTCCTCGCCCTTTGGCTTGCGCATCACCCACGACACCAGCCTGTCCTGGTCGCAGCCCGCGTCCCACCCGCGGCGGCTCGACGCCTGCTCGAGCGCCCACACGTAGACGAGCACGCGGCCGGCCCCGGGGGCCACGCAGGCCAGCAGCGCGGCGACGGCCTCTTGCCGGCGGGCGCGGGTGGACATGTGGTGCACGACAGCGATGCAGATGGCAAAGTCAGCGGCGGCCTGCCGGTAGGGGAGGGCGAAGCCATCAGCGACGGCGACGTCGACGTCCGAGATCCTTGGGTCGTCATCCTCGCCACTGGCACGAGGCCGCCGCAGCTCGGTCCGGGCGAGCTTGACGAGTGCAGGGCTCCGGTCGGAGCCCAGCAGGTGCACGGCCGGGTTGACGCGCAGGTACTTGCCGTTGCCGCACCCGACGTCGAGGCCGATGCTGCCGGGCGGCTGGGCGAGGAGGAAGCTGGCGACACGAGGCCAGGGCTTGTGACGGGTAGCTGAGAAGTGCGGCGCGATGGCCTCGTAGACGGCGTGCACGTGGGTGGCCTCGTACGTCTCCGGGGCATCTGCCGCATCCTTGGGCGAGAAGGTCTCTTCTGCTGCTGATGGTTGTTCCTGAGGTTGGGCGTCTTGTTGACGCTGCTGAGGGTTGGGATGCTCGAGTGGCCCGTCCCCTTGATCGCCAGCCGGCGACGCCGACGAACCACTCGCCATAATTCCTGGGGGACTCGTAACAGGGCCCCTTGTTTCCTGAGATGCCTGGGGAGGGGGTGTGCGAGCTGGGAGAACAGCTAGCTACCTAGAGTAATATGATATGGCTGTTGGTCGTTGGTGAGATGGGGTTGTTTAATTTCTTGCAACTTACAGGCGGCGGCGTGTGGTGTTTTTTTCTCTTAGTGGAGGTGTGAGTGTGGCCCGCCGATTAGTGGAGTAAATACTCTGGGGCGGCTCCGTGTGGCTAGCAACAACCAACCTAGATCTAGGCTCTAGCCTTGTGATGGAGCGACTCTGCGACAGGGACATTCACAGAGTTTCATGATTCAAGACTCACTCTCGAGGCTCAACCATCAGCTGAACCGTGCGAGAGAAGCGGTTATTGCAACTTGGTGGTTGGTTGTCAAGCTGAACGATGGACGTGTACGGAGAACATGGTCAAGGTTCTTTGCTTCTTTCTTGTCTTCGTACCTACCTAGGCAGCTGTGATGAGATGAAAGAGAGAGCAGCCTACCTAGAAAGAGTCTGTTCACACCCTGTCGAAATGGATGGTCCCTTTTATGAGGCCCCCCAGTCACGAACACCTCGGATCCGCCTCCGCATCCATTCTCGCTCGGGCGCCTTCTTTTTTTACCTTCCTAGGTACCTTCCATCTTCAGGGTCCCTGGCTCGGGACATGACGATTCTCAAGGGGGGGAGGGGCGATGATGGATATTATCAATATCCACTCCACAATCTCATCTCTCTCTGTCTCTTCTTTCTCATCACATCACCATTGGCATCAAATCACCCCATTCGCAGGAAGGGAAAAGCACGGGGATCGTCAGCCACTCCGCCAGCCGTCCATCAAGACATGCGCGCGCGCCCCATGGAACTCTTCTCCCGTGCTTCTACGCCCCCCCCTTCACTCCCTCCCTCCATCAACGCCCGGCCGTCCAGCCCACGATGAAACCCCTTCTCGACGTTAATGTCTGCCTCTTGACAAGGGGAGGGTCCGGGCGAGCATGTGGGCATGGGTGCTCCCGCTCGCAAGAGATGCACGTCATCTCCGATCCGCCGGGCTGAGACTGGAGCCTCGACTTTTCTGCTCTCTTCTGAAGCGAACCGTCCCTCGCTGACTCAAGAACTGCGGAATGGTTCCCCGGTCCGGGCCACGAGGGAGCCACGCGGACCTGGCCCTAGTTACCCCTGGCTTCCATGAAAGAAGCAGGGTCAATGCAACGTGGGAATCTACGCACAGGCTTGAAACGAGTAATGAAGACACGGCCAGCCTTCTTTTTGTTGCGAGCTGGGGAGTGAGGGCGCTTTGATGAACGCATCATGGTCAGATGCCTTGTTGTTGTTCTCGAGAGCCCTTCTTTTACTACGTACCCTGTCAACCTAGTCTGGATATCTGACATGAACCATCCATCTCCGCCATCCGCTTGTAGCGCCGGCATAGGCCACCCCCGGGCTGTTTAGCCTGTGCATATTGTGCAAGGTGCCTTGCCTTGTTCATGCTGATGATAACCCAGGTATATCCAATCCCTCGCTCATTACAGGCTTACTATACCCCAGCATATATCCCTCTTTTAACTTTTGGGGGTCGTCATAATAGCATGGACGTCATAACTTCCTAACTCCTGCCCTTGTTGAGGGGGCTGTTGGCGTCAAAGATGTCGGTGGTGATCACCTCGGGATACGTCACGTCGCCCTGCTTGAGAGCGCTCTCCATCGTCTCCATGATGACGATACTCTCGGACCAGGGAATCGAGGGACTCTCCTTCTTGCCGTCCCGCAGGCACCGCGCGCACTCGTCGGCCTCCCAGAACATGCCGTGGCCCCAGTTGTCCCGCTTGGGGTCCTGAGGAATCGGGCAGTTCACCACCTCGATCTTGCCGTCGCCGTCCGCCTTGATCACCTTGTACTCTGTCGGCCGGAACGCGGGGCCCGTCACCTGGATCTCGCCCTTGGAGCCCTGGATGCGGATGGCGGGGCCGCCGGTGGCCACGCGCAGCGTCGTGGTAGCGATGCCCATGGTCTTGTGCTTGGGGAACTGGCAGATGATGCTCGTCATCTCGTCGGCGCCGGTGTGGTACTTGTTGATGGCGGCCACGACGTTGGGGGCCTCCTTTTCGGCCTCGGGCTGGAGGTGGTACAGAGACTGGAAGACCCAGGTCAAGGAGTAGATGCCGAGATCGAGCAGGGCGCCGCCGGCGAGGTCGGGGTTGACCATTCGGTGAGAGTCTTCAAAGTCGATCTTGCCGTTGCTGAGATCCTTGCCAAACGAGAGATCGGCTGGAAGCGTTAGTTAGCTACCTATATCCAACCAAGCCATAGCTGAGAAAGTCCAAGGTAAGGATAGCCTACCAAAGGTTCTGTAGACGGTGCCAATGGCGCCCGACTGAATCAGCTCTCGCACCTTGATGCTGAGAGGAAAGTATCGTGTCCACACGGCCTCCATGAAGAAGACGTTCTTGGCCCTCGCGGCTTCGACCAGCTTCTTGGCCTGTGAAGCGTTCACAGTGAGAGCCTTTTCGCAGAGGACGTTCTTGCCAGCCTGGATGGCCAGCATGGCGTTCTGGAAGTGGTGGCTATGGGGCGTAGCGACGTAGATGATGTCGACGTTGGGATCGGCGACGAGCTCCGCGTACGAGCCGTAGAGGGTGGCGGAGGAAGGGCCGTCAATCTTCTTGATAAAGTCCCCAGCTCGCTCGGCCGAGGAGGACGAGGCGACGGCAACGATCTCGTGGCGCACGTCGTTTACATCTCGCGCGGCAGGATCAGTGAGGAGATCCTTGCAAAAGCCTGTCGTCGAGAGTCAGCAAGTTGACGGGTGTTGTTAATAGCAGTGGTGTAGCTCACACTGGGCGATCCCGCCGGTAGCCAGGATGCCCCATCGGATGGTGTAGGGAGTTTCAGAGGCCATGGTTACGAGATGTTGACTGTGGTGTTGCTTCGATAGCTTGCTAAGTTGCAGCAATGGAGGAGGAGAAGGAGAAGGAGCAGAGATGGTAATTATCGCAGAAGCACGTCTAAAGTGACGTGACTCGAGAGGGTCTTATTTATCCTGAAGCTGCAGCTCTGGCGGGGTAACAGCTGGATGGATCAATGTGGGCAGTAGCTTCCCGTGCCTAGGACCCGTTCTTGTGGAGGAGGACTCGGAATTGCTTCACTGAGCATGTCCGGTCGATGGCGTCGCGCGCCCGTTTCAGCTAGCATCCCCGGAAAACCCAACCCGAGTAACATTTGCTTACTCAATCAACGGGCTACATATTTAACCGGGTCGGTGTGACTCTTTTGTCCCATCCGTCAATCGTGGAATTTACGGCTTCGTCTGGCCTCTCGCTGAGTCTGGCCCCGCGAAGAACCCCGCGCGAGGTCGTCCGAGGTGGGGGGGGCTTTCCTGTGTACGGGCATCACTCCGCATCGCCGACGTCATCTTTTTGGTGGGCGCTTATTGTTACTAGAAAAGGTGGGCAGGCCAGCTCGCTGCTAGCTTTCCCGAGCTATTTCTTGCTAGGAATTGGCAGTGGATCGTGGGCTTTGCTGTTGAGATGGAACAAGTGTAGAACAAGCATGCATCTTGTTGAACAACTCTATCACGGCCGGAACTGACATTGACCAGATATGAAAGCCATTGTACCAACATCTATGAATGGCGATGATGGCACTGGGCGTTTAATATGGGGCGTCCTGTGATTAGGTAGACACACGATTGGCCACTCTCTGTGATTGTGCAACGCCAACAGCAACCGTATTGGGTTGAGGCTCAAGGTGTTGGAACTAACACTCTCAACTCTGGCAACCTCACCTGAGACATATCCTGAACACAGGTCACACGAACATAACGTATCTATCACCTTAATCGACGACATTACTCGTCAAGTAGTTCTTCCATCCACCATGGCCGCCAAGATAGCAAAGGACCTCGGCCTCAAGGGCTCCTCCACCACCTTGCCAAAGCTCGTCTACGGCACCGCCTGGAAAAAGGACCGCAGCGCAGATCTCGTCTACACTGCCCTCAAGAATGGGTTCAGGGGAATTGACACGGCCGGGCAGCCCAAGCACTACAATGAAAAGGGTGTGGGTCAGGGCGTCCAGAGAGCCGTCGGTGATGGCCTCATCACTCGTGATGCCCTCTTCGTATGTTCCTTTGACTTTTGCCTAAGAAAAGATTACCTGACTCATGCGATTAATAGATTCAAACCAAGTTCTCTCCACCCGGGAACCAGGGCGAAGATGCCCCTTATGATCTCAACGCACCGCTGGTTGACAAGGTTCACCAGTCTGTTCAGTCCTCCCTCGCTTTCTTCACCATTGAAGGCCAAGAGCCGTACCTCGACAGCGTCCTCTTGCACAGCCCTTTGCAAACCATTGAAGAGACCCTCGCTGCATGGAAGACGCTCGAAACATACGTCCCCCACAAGATCCGCAACCTGGGGATATCCAACACCAGCCTTCCCGTCCTCCAAGCTCTCAACGACGCAGCCACCGTCAAACCAAGCGTCGTGCAGAACCGTTTCCATCGGGACACGGACTACGAGACGGCCCTTAGAGCTTATTGTAGACAGCAAAGTATCGTCTTCCAGTCATTCTGGACCCTCAGCGCCAACCCACGGCTCTCGGCGTCCAAGCCGGTCAAGACAGTCGCCGAGGAGGCGGGCGTCCCTCAAGTGCCCGCCTACTACGCATTGGTCCTTGGCCTCGAAGGAGTCACGATACTGGATGGAACCACGACTGAGGGTCACATGAAGGACGACCTGGAGGGTATTCAGCGGGTGGCATCCTGGGCCGAGGGGGATGGCGCAGCTACCTGGGCATCTGCATTGGCCGAGTTCAAACAGACTATTGGGGAGACTTAGAGACTGTTGGCGTTTTCAAACGGGTTGATGACTCTGTAGAGATTCAATCGGGGGGGCCACAGTAACCAATAAAGTTGAAATCAACTGCACACGAAAAGCTTCATTATCCAACGCTTGGCACCCCGGCAACCAGACAATATTCCCACATTGATACTCGTGGAAGACAGCTCATATCACTTTCCAGTTCATAGTCTCGTTCTGATCCACTGTTCCATCCAGACACACGACCTGAAAGAAACGGGATTTGGTTCGCTTCATTCATGAGCACCTGCCAGCCGTCCGCCAGCTGCGAACACTAGCACACAACCACTGTCAACCTTTTCAGAAACGGGTATTTGTTTGACCTCTTTTTTACCCTTTTCGGACATGTGAAATCCCTCCTGTTCTCACCCACATACATCGACTGCACGCGCTCGCTGCCCTTGCACTTTTCCATCCTCACCACATCACTTCATCGCACACTTCTGCATCATCGTCCCTAGCTACCACAGCTTTATTCAACATCACCATCGCTTGCAGAAATCAATAGCTAGCATCTTATTGCTCGTTGATCATCAGAGAAAGCGACGATTCCTTGGTGTTTATTGCTCTCCCCCTCAACCACTCGAGATTATCCGCCCCAACCCCGAGTTGACTTTCCTCCTCCGAGTCAGCTATCGCGATACGCAGCTGCCCATCTAACAACCTGCCTACTTGAAGATAAAGCTATTGCTATCTTCCGACTTTCTATCGAAAATGGCCGGCAACAGCGACAGCGCTGCCGCCCAGGGCAACAACGAGCCCCCCAGAAGACGTAAGCCTCCCGCTCTCACCCAACATCACCATCGCTAACTATTCTTTTCAGGTATTCGAATTAAACTGAAGACTCGCGGCTCTGCAGCAGCATCCACCGAGAACTCTAGCTCACCATCTGCCACGACTCCTCGTACCGTCCCTGCTGAAAAGGCCCAGGAGACCTCTATCTCGGCGCTTGTGGATGACAGCAAGCAGAATGGAGAGGACCGCTCCGTGACCATTTCTCCGGGCAGCACAAACAAATCCTCCTCCTCTTCTGGAGACAAGTCCTCCAAGAACCCTTCCCCAAACAACACTTCCGACACCAAGAAGAAGTCCCCCCCTGCCGCCCAGAACAAGTCCAACAAGAGACGCCTTAGCGACGAGTCTCGCCGAAGCAACAAGAGCAGTCCCGCGATGCCTGACCACTTCCCCCCATGCCCCATTCCCAACCCCGATGCCAGCGGCCTGAACCTCTGGCGCGAGGGTTGCGAGGCCGTCCAGCGCCCCGACGGCACCGTTGAGGGCCTGGACGTCGTCAACTGGATGATGACCAGACGCGGAGGAGTCGCCAACCCCTGGCCTCGTCTCGAAGAAAACCGCGCCGCCGTCAGAGGCATGAGACGTGAGCGCATCAGCATTCACAAGATTATGCAACGGCAGGCGGAAGAGGCTGAGACTGCCAGACTCAAGGAGGAGCGCCGCCAGGCCAACAAGCGCCGATACCGCCCACGAGGCCAGATCGCCAAGGAGAAGGCTGAGAGACAGGCTGCTGCTGCTGCTGCTGCCGCCGCCGCCGAGAAGGCTCAGGAGGAGGCCCAGGAGCAGGCCCAGGATGAGACCTCTGGCGCCAACAAGAGACCTCTGGGCGAGGAGACCGAGGCTGACAACGAGGAGCCTCAGGCGAAGAAGACCAAGCTGGATGCCACTCTCTAAACGCATCTTGGGCCTCAAGATTGCTGGACAGAACAGATCTGCATGGAAGTGATCAGGAGTATGACGCTGGATCAATGAAAGGATGCACCATGGGCTTTTTGTTTGTTGTTTACTGTAAGTAAGCTAAGTAGCAAACCTAGAAGAAGTAGCCTTGAGAATAGCATCCAGTCACACAAACCGCCTCTATTTTAATTGGTGATGTACCATTTTGCACGTCTATCACCCTCACTGTCTCCTGCAAACACAGTTTTCATCTTGATATCCCCTATCCTGTTTAATTCTGTCCAGATTTGCCAATATCCTTGGCAAAGGTATTGGCCACGATGAAGGGGAAACAAGCCGTCGCCTCCATGTAAACCTAGAGACAACCGGTCAGTATTTGGCGAGCAAGACATGAGAAAAAGCAACCCGTTTTCACTAACCTTGACGTTATCAGCACCGATTTTGATTTTACCCCATGAAACAGCCTCATCCGGTCTCGCACCGGCATCACTACCGTCAAACTCCTGCGCAGTGTTGATGTACACGGCCGACTCGGCGCCGTTGCGCATCAAGCACGCGTTGGCAATGTGGTGCTTGACGACGCCGCCACCGAGAATGATCATACCAGCCCGCTTGGCGCGGACAGAGATGGTGTTGATACGACGGATGTCCTCGACGAGGTCAATCTTGAGCTGCAGGGGCGAGGACTTGAAGGTGTGGAAGTAAAGCATGTCACCCAGACTGCCGTCGGTGATGGCCGGGCAGAAGACGGGGATGTTGTTCTTGTAGGCCCAGTAGTAGACGGACCGCTCATCGTTGATCTCCTTGCCCAGCCGGTGGATGACCTTGGACGGCGTCCAGTTGATCTCGTCGTCAGTGCCCTTGCTGGCCTCCTGCTCCTCCAGCATCGTGTCGAGGATGGGCACGACCCAGTCCTCAAAGGCGCAGTAGTTTGCGTTGGGCACCACCAAGTTGCCGATGCGGTTGAGGCCCTTCTTGCGGAGTTCGGCGCCGGGCGTGCTGAAGGCGCCGACGTAGGTGTCGCCGAGGCACTTGATAAAGTCCTCCTCGACGCCGCCGGCGGTGGTGACGATGCAAGACACGTGGTTGTGCTCGACGAGCCAGCGGAGGACGCCGCGGAGGCCCGAAGAAATGAGGTTGGACGTGTAGCCCAGGAAGATGGTGGTCTTGTCACCCGTTTCCGGGTCTCGCCAGGCACGCTGGAGTTTTTATAATAGCAGTCAGTCAACGGGTCTCCCTTCTCTTTTTTTGTTCCCTCCTAGTTCTATGCATTATTCTCTCGCAAGACCACAAAAGGTGGAGCTAACCATGTCATTAATGATCCTCACGGCCTCGCACATGGATGAAGCCTGGAAGCCCATGTGGCGCATGCCCTCGAAGAGATCCTCGGCGGTGACGGGGCCCTTGAACTTGTTGAAGTCGAGCTCCTCGACCTTTTGGGCGTCCTTGGGCATCTCGTCGGATTTTACCAGGACGGCGTCGGTGGCCGCTGCCGGCGGTGCATGATCTTTGGAGGCCATGGTGAGTTGAGTGAGGGGAGAGGGGGGAGATTCGTGAGTCGTAAGTCGTGAGCCGTGATAGTGAGGATGAGAGAGAGATTAGACAGCAAAACTCTAAAGAAGGGTTAACGTATCACGGTCAGTTCAAAAGAACGTGACCCGGTTCATGGATGGGTCGTCGGCCGTTTTTCCTTCATTTTTCATGACTCCTCCGTCCCGGCTCCGCATCCAACCGGCGGGGTCCCACCGGGCACCACTGGGGACGCGGGCGTGCATGTAACGCGCCTCGGCGAGACATTTGAACACTTCCGCTTTAGGACTAGCCTCTCGCGGCAGTTTTGATTCAACTTTCCCGTCTTGGGTCCCCCGTCGTTCCCCTCGGCTAAGCGCCACGCGCGACGCTGTCCATTTTGCAGCCCCCCCGGGCGCAGGCTGAGGCTGCTGCGACCCATCTTCAATCTTGCAACCTTCAAACACGCCCATTTCGCTCGTTGTATTTCCATCCCCCGTCGTCGCCCTGCGTGTCGCTTCCCGGCTGCTGCATCGAGACCAGATCCTCGGACGACGACTTCCCAGCGGCGAATCTCTACCTTGACGTTTTAGTTACTCCGAAAACTCCCCTTTTGGTGGCTCAACGCGCGCCCTTCTGCGGAGCCGACACGGGCACATCCTCGAGGGCTTCAAGGTTCCACCAGTGCCTGTCGTGTTCAGAGGCAGAAACACTTCCTCGGCCACGTTTCAACCTTGCCCGCCCGCCTCATCAGCATCCATAGCTTTAGGCCACATCGCTTCTGCCCTGCGCCGACTTCTTTTTGGGTGCATGGGCTGATTATCTCTTCTCTGGCCGTTTAATTCGGGTCTCCGCGACCCGGTCGCTGCGCAATGTTTGTACCCTCGTCGTCTCCGCCTGCACCGTTCCGCGATTTTCTTCCTCGACTTCATCAGCAGAGAGCGTGCCTTGTCTCGTGCAGATGCCTCGAAGACGCCTCGCCGATGCTGGAATTCGGGATTTCACTTCATCGTCATCCCGACCATCCAATACTAATGACTCTGTTAGGGCTTCAAGATACTCTAGGTACGAACGATCGCGATCGCCACGCGACCGCTCACCCGATCGTTTTGACCGGGCCTCACAGTACGGCGATGGCGACAGGCGCCGCCCTTCCGAAGTCCGCACCAACAATGGCGGCTTCCCCCCCAACCGCGATTCATTCGGTGACCCTCTGAGGAGGGAGCCTCCTCGTGGTCCCAAAGCCCTTATCGATGCGCCTAGTGGTCCTCGCGGTGGAGGGTTTGGAGGCGATTTCCGAGGCGGCCGTGGCCGTGGAAGAGGACGTGGATGGTCGACGCGAGACGAGAGCAGGGACCGTGGACGGGATCGAGACATGGATTTCCGGGATCGCTACCGTGACGACAGAAGCCGAGAGCGTGATCGCGACCGTGAAAGAGATAGGGATTGGCGCGATGCCAGGGACTTCAGATCACGTCGCTCCCCCATTGGCCGTGCGAGGTCGCCGAACCGGGATTTCCGAGATAGAGATCGAGAAGGGCCGCTTGGAGTAGACGCCGATAGGTCTCGACGAGGTTCTCGCGATGGTGGACCTCCCTCAGCAGGATCTTCTTCATCCGATCCCCAGTTCGGCATGACGCCGTATCCTCGTGGCGGTGGATTTCATCGTGGACGTGGCAGAGGAGGCAGAGGAGACTGGTCCGCGGACCGAGGGAGAGGAAGAGGGCCTTACATGGACGACAGAGGCGATCGCTACCCACGGAGCAGGTCTCAGGAGGGCCGCTGGGGTCGTGATCGTGACGAGAGGGACCGCATGGATCGAATGGACCGATACGCCGACCCAGAAGCCCGACGCGATATTCGAGACGAACGCGATCCACGAGACCGTGAACTGTTCCGGAACAAGTTGGAAGCACGCGCCAACGCTGGTCACGACTCGGGCCCTCCTAGCAAAGAGGTTTCGCCACCACCTGTTGCGCCTTCAGCTCCCGCGTTTGGTTCCGTCCCCAATCGCGCTTTGAGCGTGGGTGAAGGCTACGTCCCAGCAAGTGCTGCGGTCAAGGTGCCTCCCACCGCTCCCCGAGCGTTCAATGATCGACCTCCCTCGGCTGGATATGAACCACCAATGCCCCCAGTTGGACCAGCGAAGTCGCTTCACGACAACCCTCCCATCCCAGTTGGACCCCGAGCTCAGCAACCGCCACCACCAAGGCCATCCAGCAAGCAATGGATCAACCCGAATCTGAAAAAGGCTCCCGACTCCCCAAAGATGACGAGATCGCCGAGCTTTATACAACAACGACCACCACTTCGACGGGACAGCTCACAGTTTGACCATTATCACGAAGACGACAGACGGCCGCGTAGTAGTGATGCCAAGTCTGACTCGCATTACTCGGCCATAGACAACCGAGCTCGATCTAATTACAGCGCGGAACCAGGAGAGATTACGGTCAGATCCGAGCGAGAGTCTCAATCTGCGAGAGCTTCGATGGACAGGGATGCTCGGCCAACTAACGCTCCTCATGCTCCTAGGGATTCTCATCGTGGCGGACCCGGTCCATCGCCGACATTCGATGGTGTTCCCAGGTTCGGCCAGCTTGCCGAGCAGCGTGTGAGAGAGTCGAGGGAACCCCCCAAGCAAGCGCCCAAGCGAAAGCGAAAGCCTCCTGTTGTTCCAGTTGTGAGATTTGCACTACCACCAAAACCAGCGCCTCGTGAGCAAAACTCCGAGTCCGACGATGACGAAGACATGGCGGATTACTTTGCCAAGGAGATTGCAAAGACCGAGGCTGAACTGAGCAAGCTGGAGAAGCCAAAGCTGCCCACACAGATCATGGCTCGCTTTGCAGCCTTGTCGCATGGGTCAATGGTCAAAATAGTCAGCGAGGGCGAAGGGCTGCTGAAGATGGTGGAACCACTGCCCGAGACAGTGAATCAGCCTGCTGTCGAGAAGGTCGAGGAGCCGATGTCCGTTGATCCGCAGCCAGCAGAAGATACGGAGATGGCCGACGTTTTTGATGCGCCAAAGGAAGCATCAGAGCCGCCAGCACAGCCAGCACAGCCAGCACAGCCAGCCCATGAGCCCGAAGCCCCTGTTATCGTGGAAAAGCCCGAAGAACCACCTGCGGAAACTACAGATGAGTCCATGGCAGAGAGCGACCCCATGCCTTTGGCGCCTGAACCTACGAAGGAGCCCAGCGATAAATCCAGCGCAAGACCTGACGAGGGGCCGAGTGAGAAGCCGAGTGAAGAGCTCAGCGAGAAGCCCGTCGAGAAACCCGTCGAGAAGCCCGTCGAGAAGCCCATCCAGGAGGAACCCGAGCAGCCTGTCGAGCAACCTGTCGAGCAGCTCATCGAGCAGCCTGCCGAGAAGCCCATCCAGGAGGAACCCGTCGAGAAATCTACTGAGATGCCCATCGAGAAGCCTGCCGAAAAGTCCGCCGAAGAGCCTGTCGAAGAGCCTGTCGAGAGCTCCGTCGAAAAGGTCACTGAAGAACCCCACGAGGAGGCCCCTGAAAGGCTCGCAAAGGAACCTACGGCGCCCGAGCCCGAGCCTCAAACCCAACCTCCAACCCAGCCTGAACCCCAGCCTGAACCCGAACCGAAGATGGAGGAAGCCAGCGAGCCAACCGTTGAAGTAGCTCCAGCGGCTCCTGAGACAACACTGCCTACTGTGGAAGAGACGACGAAGGAAGACCAAGTCTCCAAACCGACCGAGGTGCCGGCCCCTGAGCCCGAGAAACCGAGCGAGATCCCCCGCGAGAAATCCGTTGAAGCTGCTCCCGAGAAGTCAAACGATAGCGAGCTAAACGAGCCTCCTGCCGAGCAACTGATTGAGACTCAACTCGAAAACCCCATCGATGAAGCTGTCGAAAACCTCAGCGAAGCGCCGGCCGAGAAGCCCGAGACAACTTCCCACGACAACGACCACCCGATGGCTGACTCTGTCTCCGTTGCCGTCCCTGCTCCCAACGTCGTCCTCCAAACAACTGAGACGGGATCAAAGCCTCCGAGTACACCATCTCAAGTTGACGACGACGAGACAGAATCAGAGGATGATTCATTCTTGAATGTCAGCACTATCCGCCAGTATATGAGCACGCCCCCAGTCGACAGCCTCCCCGACTTTGGCTGCCAGCCATGGCACGAGGACAGGGAATTCATGCGCACTCTGGACGCGGACCCTGGCATCTATGATTTCGTCATGGAACACCTGGACAGGCTGCACCTGGAAAAGACGGCTGAGCAAGAACGCGACCGCAAGACCTACGCCGATAATTACGTCCGGTATCTGGATTTCACAGCGTCGAATGACCCAGCCGCTGTGAAGAGCCGCGGAAAATTCTCCACCTCGACTGGGATTGAAGCGACTGGCGCGGTGACTCCGGAGCCCAAACATGAGGGCAGTGGCCGCGGTCGTCGCTTTGCAACCGAACGAGACCTGGAACGGGTTCTGCAGGCTTCGATGAGGGAGGACGAGGAGAGAAGGGAACGGGAGCTTCGCATGCAACAGGAAAAATACCGTACCGATAAAGACGCCGTTATACCAGACATGATATGGACGCAGGAGGAGAAGGAGAACATGAAATTCCTTGACCAATCCGGGTTCACGCCTGTCGACAGGCTCGTATCGTCATGGCGCGTCCTGCCACCTGTCAACAACTTCAACGAAGAGGATGCCGGGCTCTTTGAGAAGCGATACTTGGAAGCACCAAAGCAATGGGGCAGAGTCGCGGATGGTATCCCTCATCGGGACTTCTCCACCTGTATCCAGTATTACTACATGAACAAGAAGGACCTCCATCTGAAGGAGAAGTTGAAGAAGCAACCCAAGAGGCGGAAGAAGGCTAATAGAGGGAAGCAACGATCTAGCGCCCTGGTGTCTGAGCTCGGCAATGGTGAGGGCGAGACGGAGGAGAACCACGAGACTGGAGAAAACGGAGAGCGAAGACGACCAAGACGAGCCGCTGCGCCAACTTGGGGCTTCGAACAACCGGCCGTGGACACGGACAACTCGACACCTTCTGCCACGCCTGGCAGACGTGGAGCATCCGCTAAGGGGGATCATCCAGAGAAGGTCGACGGGAGAAAGAGAGGACGCAAGCCCAAGGACAAGGATGCAAAAGCACACAAGACGAACCAGACGTTGGCTGCGGCTCCAGCTCCCGGAAAGGGTCGCTCGCGGTCCAACTCGAGGGCGCTCAACACCGAAACACAACCGCCTCCGCCAGCCGAGATGCATCGTCTCGCAACTCAGTTCGAGCAGCCGCCGTCGGGCATACAGCCACCGTTCCCTGTCCAGCAGCAGCAGCCCATGCAGACCCTGGACCGGCCTCAACCCATCACCGCTTCTTCCATCTCGGAGGTTATGGCAGCGCCTTCGCTTCGACCAGAGCCCCCACCTCAGCCGGCCATTACCACATTCAACCTGGCTCAGCCGCAGCCAGAGCGCAAGGCGCCAACCCAAGCATCGAGCTACTGGAGTGTGTCTGAATCTAATGACTTCCCACACCTACTGCGCTCATTTGGATCTGACTGGACTGGGATCGCGGCCCACATGGGGTCCAAGACGGCTGTCATGGTGAGTTCCCCCATGTCCAAATCGCACTAACTACTTGTTACTGACATTGAAATAGGTCAAAAACTACTTTGTCCGGCAAAAGGATCAAGGCAAGGCCGAGTGGGAGACGATCGTTCAAGACGCCGACAGGAAGAAGGTGCGCGGTGAGAAGCTGCCTGACCCTCCTCAGCCATCACAGGGAGGTCGCGGGAGAAGATACGACAACTCAGCCGCCGCGTCTCGACCGCTTGCCGTTGCTCCTGGCATCGAGCTGCACAACGAACCCTCGCAAGCCAAGATGGAGGTGGCGGCTGCCCAAGTCCCTCGAGGCCAGCCGTTTTCCAATTATGGCGTCCCCATCGCCCAAGCTCCAGTGCAGGTACAGCAACCGCTTGTTCAGCCGCCGGCGCAACCCCTGGCGATACAGCAACAACAACACCCTATTGCCCAGCCTGTCACTCAGGCGATGTCACCTGGCACACGACCCCTGCGAGCACCTGTGCGGCAGTTTGGATTCCCCGAGCGAGAGCGTGAGCCGGGCCAGCGAGTGCCGCTTCCTCCAAAGGCGCCGTCCGGGCCTCCGGTTGCAGAGCCACGAGAGCGACCTTTGGCTGCGGCACAGCCTCTGCAGCCAGCGCGGAACGATGCCATGTTTGAACAACACAACGCTCAATTGGAGCGTCAGAAGGCGGAGATACAGATGCGCGAGCGGCAGGAGAGGGACAGGGAGCGAGAAAGAGAGAGGGAGAGAGAAATGGCGCGTCAGTCGGAGCGGCAGACTTTGCGGGTCAAGCAAGAACCCGAAGTCGCGCCTCCACCGCACCATTACGAGCAGTTTAGCCATCGGCAGCAAGGAAGCCTGGGTGGTCAGCCTCTCGCGAGACCACCGCAAGAGCCGGGCCGACCTCCGACCTATGCTCCTCCGCCTGTGCAGCAGCAGCAGCAGCAGCAGCAGCAGCAGCAACAGCAACAACAGCCGCCGCCGCCGCCGCCGCCGCAACAACAACAGCAGCAGCAGCAGCCTCCTGCGCAGCCTGTGAGGAATTTACTGAGCGAGCAGCCGCCGGTTCGGTCTCCTCAGATGGGAACGCCCACCAGCCGCCCCGTGTCGTCACTTCAACATAGGCCGTCATCGGGCTCGCTGCATGAAGGCTATGGCTCAGCGACGCCCCAAGCAGGGACGCCAACTCCAGCTGCGGCACCTCCTCGCCCACCAGAGCCCCGTAAGGGAGGACTCAACATCTCCTCCTTACTTAATGACGACCCTCCACCACCGCTCAAACGCATCAATGATGTAGCCAGCACACCTATGAGGCCTTCACCCACGCCCCCGCCCCAGGCCATGGGCCGTACGCTCCCTGGGCCGGTGCCGCCGTCGCAGATGCGTCGGGAGCCAGAGCCATATTCACCTTATGGACGAGGACCGGCAGGAGGAGCCTCGGCGATGCCGTCGCTCAAGCCCACCTACACAGGCTCTCCTCAGCCTCAGCACATGGGCGTTTCGAGGGCATCGATCGGGGTCTCAGTTGATGCTACCGGGACTGAGAGAGACTACTACAGGCAAAACCCCTACCAGCCAACAACTCAGAGTGGGACGAACTCGCCTCAGAGTGGCCATCGCTACAACCCTCCTCCTGGCCCGCCCAGCCAGATGTATCAGGGCCAAGGATATCCCACCTCATACGGTGCCGCAGGCCAACCTCCTCACGTTGCATCACCAGGTGGTCAGTACTCGCTGCATCCAACATCGTCTCGCTCGCGAGAGATTCCTCAGGGTGGTCGTGAAGCTTCATGGCCAACGGCGGCTCACCAACAACCGCCAGCCAGTCTCCAGCAGACGACAGGCTGGCCATCGCAGCCTCCAAACACTTCGCAACCACCCCCATCACAGCAATCTTGGCCAACGCAGCACCAGGCGTCCAAACCCCAAACGCCGGCTCCATCGTGGGCTCCATCACAGCCACCACCGCAACCGCCTCACCATATGCCCATGAGAGATGATGGGCGAGGCGGGCCGTACTATGGCGCAGGAGGTGGGCTTCCGCCGCAGCAGCACCAAATGCAAGGGCGTTACCCGCCGCCAGGTGCTCGTGGGCCGGAGCCGGTGCCACCGCCTTCACAGGCGTACCCGCGATATGCTTCTACTCCGGGCCCTGCTCCCCCGCGAGATCCTCGAGAGATGCCGGGCCGGAGCTACACGCCAGTTGGCGGCTATGACAACCGCGGACCACCTCCACAGGGAGGCCCTGGATACCCAGGCCATGACGCACAAAATATGCAGATGAGGGACGCTAGGGATCCTCGAGAGGCGGGAGGCGCGCGAGATCCTCGCGACATGATGAGGGGATTGAGACCACACGAGTTTGACAGGCACCCGGATCAGTATCGGAGATGAGGAAAGAGAAGCAAGAGAGGGTTAGTTAACTAGTAGCAGCATGATTGTAAAGGTAGATATTATCCCCCAGCGAGGCAGGCGTACAGACAGCGAAGGAGGGTGGATTGGTTTGTTGGTCCAGGATCTAGGATTGTGCGGTATTTGCATTTTGACTTGTAAGCCCACTAGACATTGATAACATTGTTTTACCACCTACTTTCCATATTTGATGATTGCTTGGACTTGTCATGATTTGTCTCCATGATGAGAAAGTTGGGGTTGATGATTTGAGCATGAGACAGGCAACCCCACTATTTTCTGCCATAACATAATAACCAACCCCGCCAACCTCAGGCGCGCCTTTGGATCATACAAATACGCGACAAACCATCAACGACGCACCTTGACGATGGCTTCCAATCAGAGATCTGCGTCCGCAATGGGCGGGCATGAAAAGACATACTTTGAGCAGCAGCGCGAGGCCCTCATAGGCGAGATTGCCATGGTATTTGAACCTGGCTCTGCTGCTGGCTACTAGCCTGTGACGATGGACTAACGGGTCGGGCAGAGCTTTGAGCATGTGCTCGCCAACATCAACAAGCTGAACCGATCCCTCGAGGCTGTAGTTGCGGTGCGTTGCCTTTCGCTTGAATCTCTGCGTCATAGAGCTGATACCAAGTCGTACAGGTCGGCAACGAATTCTCGTCGGTCGAGGCGCTGTGGTCGCAGTTTGAAAACGTCATGGACAAGGAAGGCGAAGGCGAAGGAGAAGGCGACGGAGAGACGAAGCAGAACCAGGAAGACTCTGAGGGAGAGCAGCACGAGACAAAGAAGCACCAAGAGGCGTGATTTATGAGGTGTGGATTTGTCATGATACCCCGAATGAGATGAATGATTACGATTGAGGCGATGCTATATGGGAGAAAAGAGGTTAGCTCACGCTCAAGAAGATATGTTGGTTATGAAGACGTTGAGATGCATCGAAATCCATTTTCTTTTTGGTAAACACTGTATTGGGGCAAAATCCTCCATTGACTGAAAAAACAAGAATAAAAACAAGAACAAAACCAGACCCTTTTCCCTGGGTACATTTTCCGTGATGCCTCTCCTGGACCCTTTTCCTAGGCCCTTTTCCTGGTGCCTTTGCCTGGTGCCTCTCCTGGGCCCTTTTCCGTGATGCCTCTCCTGGGCCCTTTTTCCATGTAAAAACAATCCGCAACCTGGGCGATAAAAAAACAATGCCAAACAAAACCGTAACCGTTCCCTATTCCATGAGCATCGTTCGTCGATGCATATAAAAACCTCAAAGTTGCCCTCCCTTGCCGTGTTCCTAGGCACTCAGACCGAAAGATGAAAGAAGAAAGAAGAAAAAAACAAGATCGCGATACTATAGCCCCGGGCTCAAGAAAAAACAGAACAATGCCCCCTTCCAGTGTCGGTGTCAGTGCCGTGTGACCTGGGTATTGATAAGACCGAATTGCCCTTTTGGTAGAAATGGGGGCGTGATAGAAGAAAAGAGCAAGTAGAAAGAAGAAAGCAGAAAGCAGAAAGAACTCGCAGTGAAAAATCAGTAAAAAGACAAGTGTTGTTTCCGTAGGCGCCCCTAGCTCAAGCTGTTCCTCAGCGAGCAATGAAGAATCCTTACTCCGAGACCATGATGTCGATGCGGTATGTAAGTGATGTGTCCCGCCAGGGGGTGGGTGTGTCCCTCTAGGGGGTGTATGTCCCTCTAGGGGATGAGTGTGTACTCGTGCGTGTGTATGTGTACTCGTTCGTGTGTACTCGTCCGTGTCTCTGATGTTAGAGATGAAAATGGCTGTTGATGGGTAAAAAGGTTGAGTGAGGATATCGTCAGAATCTTTGGGGATTCTCAAAGTCGGTGTCTTTTGGTGTCTCTAGGACTTTCAGAGTCGATCAAAGGGGAGGAAGGATATCGTGACAATCCATGTCGGTTGTTCATGTCGGTTGCTCATGTCGGCTGTTCATGTCGATATGTATCCTGCATCCGTGAGTGAGACTCTAGCAAGAGAACAACTCAGAACCGGCAGGCAAGATCCTCCTCGACGACCGAGAGACTGTCTCCCTTGAGCATGCAATCAACAGCCCACTCAAGCTCGTTCGGGTCCTCGCTAGCGGTAAGTCCGATGAGTCTAGCCTCGAAAGTCAAGTTGCTGACAAGCTGCTTCTCGCGGTCCAGAAGCCCCTTGAGGGTCTGGTTCATGTCCAAGGTCCTCTGGCGGACTTGGTCGGCTTCCTCGGAAGCGTTGCGGAGGTCCTGAGACACTCGGCGGTATATGGCCTCTCGGCGGCGGCGTGCCTTTCTCGCCCTCATTTCGACGAGTCTTTCAGCAGAGTCCATGAATCGTTCGAGCTGGTCCGCGCGGGCGTCGATTCGCAGACGGACGGCGTCGAGCTCGTCCTGTAGAACCTTTTCGGCATCGGTGCATTGGGCAGTAATGTATTTGCACTGTCGAATGGCAGATTGGGCGTCGAGCGGATCTCTTCCGGCAATTGCGCGGGCATCGGACGCGTGGAGGGCATTGCGAATCTCGGCCTGTTGAAGGATGGTGGTTAGTCTGCGATCGAGGGGAAAGGGGGGAGGGGGGGGAGACTTGCATCCGAGAAGTGAGAGTATTGGGTCGAGATTTCGTCCTCGACTTCATCCTTGACTTCTTCATCTTCTTCTCCTCGTTCCTCCGCATCCTTCTTGTGGAGGGGCATAGTCTTCTCATAAGGGGCGTCCATGGACTTGGTCCCGTCGACACGCTCCAGGTGGTCTTGGACCCATCCGCTGACAAAGTGAGGGGGGTCGAATTCTATCACCAGTTAGAGACGTCTCATGACATTGAGCGAGTTGGTCTTACCTTGACAAAGGATAGTCATGTCATACTCCAAGGAGGAGGTGGTGGAGCTGGCCTTCTTCTTGCCATCAGCCTTCGACTTGTCCTCTGTCGTCGTCTCGGCCTCTGCCTCTGCCTTCTTCATGGCATCTTCCTCCTTCATTGTCTCGAGGGCAATGAGATGTTCCTCAAACTTCTGCAAGCCCACGTATTAGCAATCTGATCAGGAGGAAAAAGACCAGTCAGTCGGCAGGGAGCCCGCTTCTTACCTGCTTGATGGTGTCGGGGCCGATACCAGCGTCGCCCCAGTGAACGGCAAGCTGAGACCAGATCTCAATGTCTCTGTCTCTCGCCGAGCGGTCAAACTCCTCGCCTTCGTAGCGGCGCACTTCATCGTCTTCATCTGCAAGACGTTAGACATTGTGCATCTGTTGGGGTCAGGGCTGGTACTCACATCTCAAAGACGCACAGTCATCCTCTACAAAGATCTGGCGATTGCCTTCGTCGGCCTTTGAGTCGGGTTCGGTGAAAACGGTCTTGTTAGAGAGGGGACCGTTAATGGACTCATTGTTGTTTGAGTCGTTTTTGATGGCATCGATGGCCTCGTGAGTCGGCTGCTCATTCTCGATGGCGGCCTCTGCGATGGATTCATGTCGGAAAGAATCGTGGTTAATGGACTCATGATCATTGTCATGGTCTTCGCTCTTCATGAGACTGTCGACAAGTGTTAGCTTCATTTGACCCAAGTGAATCTCATCCAGGGGGGGTTACCTCTCGTGAACGCTAGGCGCGTCATTGTTTTCCTCGCTCTTAGGACCAAAGTCGCGGTCATTCTTGTTGACATAGAAAAACCGGCGTCGAGAAGCAACCGCCTTGGAGATCTTCTTCGACGGTCCCGATGGGAGTCGTCTCTTGCGACGAAGCTCGCGGATGGGCTTCAGAATGACGTTCGCGTTGGCCCTCTCAAGGATGACCTTGGTGACCACCTTGCCCATGCGGGTAATGGAAATGGCACGAGCGGTAGAGAACTCAACTTCGCTGTCGTAGCTGACCATGGAGTTGTTATCGGACTCAGACGAGTCTTCGACACCGTCCTTGGACTCGGTGTCGTCATCGTCACCACCAGGTGTAGTGGTCTCCTGTGTAGGAAAGATGGCCTCATCATTTGAGACCTCCTCATCGTTAGTAGCGCTCTGGGCGCTCACCGCGTCGTCTTCAGGCTTGTCAACATCAGCCTCCTAGGCTTCAGACTCCATAACCCGGGAGTGTTCTGTGTGAATAGCCTGTGGCTCTTCGTCAGTCGCGACAACTTGCTTGTTGTCGTCAGTAATGTCAGCTTCGATTGAAGCTCCATCAGCCGAAGCTTCAGGATAGACAGGCTCCTCATAAATGGAGTGCTTGGGTGAAAATGAGTTGTCGGGAGACAGCTCGGGGGTATCGCGTCGGATCAATACAGTGCCATGACTAGAGGTAGACGACTCATCGCCCTCGTGAGAGTTGTTGCTAGTGCATGAGTAGTATTCGCGTGAACTCGACCCGTCAAGGATCTCGTCAAGAGCTTGGTTAGCTCCGACACAGAAGATGTCTGGATCTTCGTAGGCTTCCAGCAGGATTGGAAGCTCAGGGAGTTCCTGAACAGCTTGGAGAGCGCCACTCATCTGGAGGGTGGGCTCCGATCGGGATCTCTTGTGGATCTTGCGACCCGACTTGGTGTCGAAGATGGTAGTCAAGAGGGAGCGGATAGGTCCCTTCTTGGAAGCGGTACCCTCAGTGTGAATGAAGGGGCGAGACTCTGTTGCGATAAGGGTCAGGGATGCCAAGCGGGGGGATGGGTGTGATGAAGCTTCTTACCTTTGACTTTGTTCAAAGAGGTCTTTCTGTTCGAAGTAGTGAAGTGCTCTTATCATCTAGGTCAGCATGCAATCAAAGCGATAAGAAGCCTAGCTTTATGGGAGTCAACACTCACTAAGGAAGTCATCCCTCGCGCCCTTGAGGGCATCCGACAGCACATTGTCGCGACGGATTTCATCATCTGCAGACGCGTAAATGAGAAATGACATCTCGTGAAGGCTTGTGAATGAAGACGACTTACTGGAAGCCTGGCTCACTCCGCGATAGCCTCGCAGGAGGTCAGGTACCCAGCGCCGACTGCCGAGGCCGGCCGGGGTGGATGCAGATTTCTGCATGGTCGTGATAAAAGAAAGAGATGCTATTCTCAGTAGGCTTGATGATGATTTATGATGGTGATGATGTATCCTTGATGAAAGGATGAGAGGAAGGGGTTGTGCGGATGAAAAGTGATGCTTTTCGTGATGTTGTTGTTGTGATGGTGGAGGAGGAAGGATGGGGTTGACGGGTTGGAGGGGCCCTATAAATAGTTTTTTGGGGGGCCTCAGTTGCAGTTACTGATTGCAGCTACTGATTGCCCATTAGCTTATTTTTCCTCGACGCGTGCGGTGGGCGAGCTGCCCGCCGTGCTGCCCGCCGTGCAGGCAACTCGCGGTCGATAGGGGGGCATGCTCGCTGCCAGGCGCTGCCATCACTCGCCACAGCCAATCAGCTGCACCGCCCCAACTATTCAACTCGGTCACTGTGGTGAGGGGAGGCCGTCGCCGTCGGCACCACGGCAACGGGGCCAGTGGCATCGGTGCTCGGCCTGGCTTCGATGTGGTCGACGGTCGAGCCACCTGCCTCGAGGTCTTCGTCGGCCTTGGAGCCCCCGCTATGGGGATGTCGCCGTTATAGATCACTTCAGTACAAAGCGTAGATGCGTCACTTGCTTCAGCTATCAGAACATATCAACCCAGGGCATTGAGATCATGTCGAGGAACAAGTGTGTTCGCCCAAAGCCGCCCTTTCTTTGTCGTCACTCCGCCGAACACTGCCATTTTTGAACAACTCGGAGCTGTCCCGTCTGCAGATTCGCCGCGTCATTCAACCAGCGTGACCTTGTTTATCTATATTGCTCTGCACAGCCATGTCACGGTGTCATGCTGGCTTGGGTTGAACCACGGCGTCGATCACCCAAAGCCGCCCTTGCTTTGTCTTCACTCCGCCGAACACTGCCATTTCTGAACAACACGGAGCGGTCCCGTCTGCAGATTCGCCGCGTCATTCAACCAGCGTGACCTTGTTTATCTATATTGCTCTACACAGCCATGTCAAGGTGTTATGCTGGCTTGGGTTGACCCACGGCGTCGAGCAGTATGGGGTCGACCCAGGCAACAAAGTGTGTGTGAGATTTCGGCTTCCTCGTCGACTCCCTGCTAACTTCTGCAGCCGAATCATCGACTTCGACATCACCTCGGCCGTTATTAATCCCCAGTACGCCATGCCCGACTTCCCAACCGACGCCGGCTTGCCACGAGAGCTTGACCAAGGGGCTGATCAACAAGCCAAACAACAAGTTTATCAACGGTCGGGCAGTGTGCAGTGTGCGTCACGACCATTCAGTGCGGTGCAGATACCAAGACTCTAAATGAATTTGTTTCATTACAATACATAACCCGAGTCCTCGATGCCATAGACTCCTTTCCCTATTCTCGTCGTACAACAACAACTGGTCACGTGCCACCACCAGTCCTCATTGGCCAGGTAACTAGCACCACCCACCCGGCCAGATCTAGATAGATACTCTCAGACATCCCCATGTCAATAAAAAAACCCGTCTAATTAGCCCATTACTTCTTTCCCTTTCCCTTTGTTCCTGTAGCCTTGGCCTTGGCCCGGCCTCGCTTCGGCTTTTCTTCGTCATCGTCGTCGGCAGTCGCAGCCGCCTTGGTCGCCTTCTTGGTTGCTTTCTTGGCCTTGGGCTGTTTGATGTACTTGTCCTTCTTGAAATCAATCTCGTCGTCATCCTCGTCAACCTCGGGTGCTTCAGCCATGTCTGCATCATCGTCTTCGACAGCCTCCTCTAGGTCAGGAACCTCCTTAGGCTGAGCCTTGGGCGCCACGATGTTGCTGGCCTTCATGAAAGGAACAGGATGGGCCATTCCGTTGTAACTAAAGAGTCCTTGTTAGTTATGCATCTATGAGCATGTCATGTTTACTTACGTTCGGGTGAAGGCGGCTTTGGTCTTCGACTCGATCTTAACCCGCTCCTCACTCATTGGCCCCACGCCAAGCTCCTGAATCGCGTCAAAGTCTTCTCGGGTCAAGAAGTAACTGTCCATGAGGTCGATGACTTCTCCAACAGCATCGTTGCCCTCATGCTGGAGTCGGTTGACAAGCTGGTCCCAGAGAACGGGCAGGTATTGTTCGCGAATCTCATTATGATCGCCCGAAGACCTGAGCCGCATGTGGGAGTGAACTTCGCGGATGTATCTGCCCAGCTTTCCGTATTTGCTATTGTTGCCAAGCCAAGATGTGAAGTTGGAGCCCATCAGTTGACCCGCAATAAAGCTTGCTGGCCGAACCGTGCTGAACACGGCATGCGTCGGCATCAGACTCCATTGCTGCTGAGGACCGTGAATCATGCGATCGACGAGATCTCCGTCGCTAATGCTCTCGGCGGCGTTGTCGAAAAGCTCCAGAGCCTTGAGGTTGGACTCTCGTTGGTTGTATCCCTTCCCGTTGAGAGCCAGTGGCTTCGTTCGGAGGTAGTTCTCCTGGATCATAAGGTAGCTGAACTCGTGATCGTTGAAATACAGCTCAATCTTGTCGTTCAGGGTCGCCTTGCTGGCGGGCGCAAAGAGCCCACCGGCGAGCATCTTCTGGCAGATATCCCATGGCTTGAGGATGACATGCTTCTCCCATGCCTTTGACATTGCCTTGCTCTGATCGAAGTCCATGCTGGTTTGATCCAGCTTCGCTGTCGAAATCATGTTGATGATCTGTCGGATGTCTTTGTTGCTCCCTTCAATGAGAGCACCCACCACAGCAGGGGGCAGCTTCAGGCCTTCTCGGTGGCAGATGGTCATGATGCGGGATCGAACTTGATCCACGGTTGGCCGATTGAACCGAATGTCAAAGGCCACATGGTCAAAGGGCTTCATCTTTGGCAGCTTTCGCTCGTTGCAGATGAGGATCAGGGGAACTTCGGTCTTTCTGCAAAACTTGGCCAAAGCGCCAACACCACCACGATCACCCCCAGACATGCCGTCCACCTCGTCCATGATGAGAACGATCTTCTTCTTGGTAGCGTCGACATCCTTGCCATCGCCGGCAAAGTAGCCGAGCAGTGACGTATTGTTCATGACATCACTCACTCCGGACTCGACAAGCTTCTTGCTGCGGGTGTCACTGGCGTTGCTCTCGAGGACATCGTATCCTTCGAGTTTGGCTGCCAGATGCGCAGCTGTCGTCTTTCCGATTCCAGGGGGGCCAGAAATAATGATGGCCCGTTCGCCTCCCATCCCATCAGCGCCTCGTCGCTGGAAGTTGTACTTTTTAGACCTTGGCCAGTTCTTGAGCCAGTTCTGGATCTTTTCAACTTGGGCCTTGTTTCCACAGATGTGACTGAGCTGCGTTGGGGCGTATTTAGACGTAAGCAACTGCACCGGGGGGGCGGCTGCCGGGGCCTTTCCCGCTGATGGTCCTCCAGATGCCGCTGCTCTCTTCGCAGCCTTGGCAGCTTCAGCCTTTCGAGCCTTTTCTTCCGCCTCCATCTCTGCGACTTGCTTCTTCACCTTTTCCTCGTCGGCCTTCTTCTTTTCTTGGGCTTTCTGGGCTCCCTTACCGGTTCCTCCGTACGCAGGAAGCTTGCGGATTAGCTCAAATAAGCCATTCTCGTCAATCGTCTTAATGCCGTGGGCCTTGATCTTTGCAAGTTTGCTGGGTCCAGCATCGTCACCAAGAACCACAAAGCTTGTCTTGCTGCTGGGTTGACCAGTCACCTTGCCGCCATACCTCTTGACCAACACCTGACCTTCATCACGGCCGATAGTGTGCAAAACACCGGTGAAAACGAAGCTCAGACCAGAAAGGCACTCGTCTTCGCCCTCTGGAAGGTCAACCGATCCCTGCGTTGGTGCAGCAGCCGCATTGCCGCCTCCAAATGCGTTCTTTCGCCAGTCAAACTTGGAATTGGGGTCCTTAGGTGGTGGTGTGGGGGCTCGGACAGTAGCAACGCTGTTGAGAATATCTTCAATCTCGGCGCTCTCAGGTTCGTCCTTTTTCTTCGTTGTCCGAGGTGCTCGAGGTTTAGCAGGGGCTGCCTTCTTGCGCGGAATTTCCTCCTCAGACTCATCAGAGCCGTCAACGGGAGACTTTCTCTTCTTGCTTGCGGATGCAGCCTTGGTCACCTTCACGTCGTTGTCCTTGGCTGCAGATGGACGCCCCCGCGTAGCTACCCGCTTGGGCTTGGGGAGCACCTCATCCTCCGATTCGTCCTCCTCATAGTCATCGTTCTTCCGCTTGCTGCGGCCCTTGGTATCAGCTGCAAATATGTCGTCATCTTCTTCTTCGCCATCGTCCATGTATGCGTCGGCATCATCATCGACCGCATGGTGAGAGTAGGAGGTCGTTGTCTTTCGCTTAGCGGGGACTGTGCCGTTCTTTGTGGGCGCTGCAGACTTCGAAGTCACGGGTTTGCCTCGAGGGCTCGATCGGATCGGGACGTCAGACTTGACTGCAGATTTTTTGGGAGTTGCTGAACTCGAAGGTTTGCTGCTCTTTGTCGAGGCAAAGTAATCGTCGGCGGAGATAGCTACACCCTTTGGCTCATCGCTGGATTGAGTTAGGATGGAGGCAATTGGGATTTTCTGGAGGAGTAACGCACTTTGCCTTCTTCTTGGGCGCTGGCTTGGCTGGTTTCTTCACCCTGGTTCGGCGTCAGCAAGACGTAGCGCAAGGTGACAGCAATACATACTCAACGACTTCTTCCTCTTCTTCATCTTCGCTATCCTCAACAACTCTGCGGCCCTCTATTCATCGTCAGTACGATATAAAAAGACAAAGGACATTTGAACCCACTGGTGCGCTTGCTCTTGGCTGGTTCCTCTGCCTTTTTGGTTGCAGGCTTCGGGGGCGCACCACCCTTTGGCGTAAAGAAGGACCGGATGTCAGAAGGCATTTTCGGTGATGACTATTTTGCCTCAATTCTGACGATTCGGGGACATCGGCCCTCTCTTATACCATGCGCGAGTGTTGCCTGGAGGAAGTGGTTGAATGACAATCTCAGGCAATCGAGGAGCAGCCTAGAAGTTCCAGTCTGGTGACGTGCACGTCCGCTCCTGCCAAACGCGAAGCTGACGCGAGGTCCGTGACTGCAGGCTAAAGTGGCCTGGCCATGTGGGCCTTGATTTTCAGGCCACAACTCCACCCCATCTTCGGCCGGGGAAGATTTTCTGGAGCTCCGTCGTGCGAGGCAGCTTCAAGACGACAAGCCCGATCGCCGCCATGAAGCCCGCCAATACATCGGCATTGCTCAATGCCTTCCAGGGATTGAGGATATGTAATTCCTCGCCCCTGCGGCAACTCCGCGCCCCTCTCCAGCAATCCTCGAAGACGCTTGATGCGACCCGACGACTCCAAAATGCCCGCGCCTTTTCGACCACCTCATCGATGCTGGGCAGCTGGCTCGAGCCTAATCTGAACCGAAAGAAGAAGATGGCCAAGGGACGTCCGCGTGTGGCTACTGGAGGCTCGACAAAGGGAACGACTGTGATCTGGGGCGACTACGGCCTGCGAATGACGGACCACCACCGCAGAATCAGCGCAAAGCATTTGAAGATGGCCGAGGACACCATCAAAGTGCGACTCCGAGGACAGAAATACCGATTGTACAAGCGGAAGTGCTGCAACGTCGGTGTCTACGTCAGCGGTAATGATGTGAGAATGGTTTTCCCAATGTTCAGCGGGACATGAGCTCATGGCTTTGCAGATGCGTATGGGTAAGGGTAAGGGTTCATTCGACCACTGGGCGACCCGAATGGCTGTGAGCCAGATTCTGTTCGAGATCCGAGGACGACTTCACGAGCAAGTTGTGAGGGATGCGTTCCGTTTGGCCGGCCACAAGCTGCCGGGTAAGGCTCCAGACTTGCACCAACTGGATCCAACTAACGGGCTACAGGTCAATGGGAGTTTGTGAAGAAGGGCGAGGCCCCTATGGTTGGAATCACCAAGCTGGATGGCATAACCCTGGAGGAGCTGAAGAGGCCGAGACGGGAAATTGCCCCTGCTGAGCTGCTCAAGGCTTCTTCCCCAACGACTGAGACTCAGGTCGGAAGCACTCCTGCGGCCTCTAGCTCCCCTTAGAGGCGAGTTGACGAGACATAGACACTGTACGTTAACGAAGTGTAAGGATGTTGATGTAAACCTGTACGAATACAATATTCAAGGCCTAGTGACCCTGATTCAACAGTAGAATTGATCCTTGTCTCTAAATACCCTATATGATTTTCCACCAATTTTTATACGTGCAATACTCTGTCAGTGCAGTGGAATGGATATTGCATATCCCATCATGCCATCCGAGCCTCATAGCGCCGTTGCCTGCTGAACGGCTCTAGCCATGCACGTAAGAAGCACGGACCACCTGGAGATTCCAGAGGTCATTCACTTTACGCGACGACGCGTCTTCCCGCAACCCAAAAAAGCTGTCTCTCCACGATTCTCAACATACCATCAAGCAGCTTCTACAATGGCGCTCATCGTCGACAAGCACCGACCGCGGTCTCTAGAGGCCCTCACATATCACCATGAGCTGTCGGATCGACTACAATCTCTTGTGAGGACCACGCCCAGGAATGAATCAAGGGGATGACCACCACTGACTCGAGCGTCCTCACAGGCCCAAAGCGGTGACTTTCCTCACCTCCTAGTCTACGGTCCCTCGGGCGCTGGAAAGAAGACGCGGATAGTAGCCACACTGAAGGAGCTTTACGGCCCAGGTGTGGAGAAGATCAAGATCGACGCCCGAGTATTCCAGACGACGAGCAACCGAAAGCTGGAGTTTAACATCGTCGCCTCCATCTACCACCTCGAAATCACACCCTCCGACGTGGGAAACTATGACAGAGTTGTCATCCAGGATCTGTTGAAGGAAGTGGCACAGACGCAGCAGGTTGACCAGTCGGCAAAGCAGCGGTTCAAGGTCGTGGTCATCAACGAGGCAGACCACCTTACTCGAGACGCGCAGGCGGCTCTGCGACGAACAATGGAAAAGTACTCGCCCAACCTGCGGCTGATTCTCTTGGCGAACTCGACAGCCAACATCATCGCGCCGATCCGCTCGAGAACCCTTCTAGTTAGGGTGGCAGCGCCGACCCACGAGGAAATCTGTGACGTGCTAGCCTTGTCGGCCAAGAAGGAGGGCTGGCCCCTCGTCAAGGGCCTGCACCAGCGAATAGCAGAGGAGAGCGGACGGAACCTGCGGCGAGCGCTACTCATGTACGAGTCCGTACATGCCCAAAAGTATGTTACCCCAACTGAGCTTTCGGCCGAGGCGTGCGAGCAAGGACTGACCCGAGGTACCTACAGTGAGAAGGTTACAGACAGCACGCCCATCCCGCCGGCAGACTGGGAGGCTCTCATCGGACAGATTGCGAAGGAGATTTTGGAGGAGCACACACCAGCCAGGATCCTGCAGGTGCGGTCAAAGCTGTACGATCTTTTGACGCACTGCATCCCCCCCACCACCATCCTCAAGACCCTGGCGTTCAAGCTGATTGCTCTCATCGACGACGGTCTGAAGGCCGAGGTGATTCAGTGGGCAGCTTTCTACGAGCACCGGATCAAGACGGGAACCAAGGTCATCTTTCATCTGGAGGCGTTTGTGGCAAAGTTCATGAGGATTGTTGAGATGTATCTGATGAGTATGGACATGTAAATAGAGCAGAGTATGTGGTCGGCGTTCAGGAAGGTCTACGTAGCACAAACCCCGTGCCACGGGAGTTAACGGAAAACTACATATAATTGTCCCCATGTCGTTTACTGTAACCTCACGTCCATGGCCGTTCCTCGCGTGGCCCTCGTGGGCCCCGCCTTGACATACAATAAAAAAGAGAAGGAATCTTTCGAGGCCAAGGCCTGAGGATGGAGAATCAGAGTTGACGAGGGGTTGTCATTGAGGGGGCTGACCTGTCAACCAATACTTGTCTCAAGTTGCTCCGTCGTGGAGCCCCGGAACTGAGGGGTTGTCGAGGAGCGGGGAATGGGGAAATGGGGAAACGGAACCTTGTTTAGTTGCAAGAGCTTGCCCTGACTAGGACGCATGGAGAGACGGAAGTCTTGAGATTGGCCCTGGGGGGGTTGGGTTCGTCCGGCCGTCTGGGAGGCATCGCATTTGTTGCTTACTGGCCGCCTCTCTACCAGGATGAACCGAGCGGTCGTCAAGCGTTCACAGCCTACAGGATGCCTAGTCCCAGGCTTGTGATATCCAAGCGGGAGTCGACTGGTACCAAAGGCGACGGCGAATTCTTCTACATCCCGATGCCGAGGAGTTGCGAGCGAGAGGGAGCGTCAACTACCCGAAACGGAAACAAAATCAACACTCCGGTTGATTTCGGTGCCAGAATCAGAATGACCAATGATTCCCCAGCATGGGAGAGCTCGAGGGAATCCGTAGAGGGGCAGCCTGAGGGGAAGGGTGTGGGCGAGTCAAGAAGGTGTGTGGGTTCGAGATGACGCAGAGACGTGAGGAATAGCCGCGGATCTCGAGAGCTTCGGCTGGGTGAGAGGAGCAACCCAAGGCTGACCAAGACTAGGTGAATGAATGGGCGAGAGGCCATCCATCACATGCGGAGGGGAGAAGCAAGGACGGTGCCGACATTTCAAATGGACAAGTTCCGTTCGTTGCATCACTGATGAACATCTCGGTCGAGTCCCGAAGGTACGGCCAGACGGCAGCAACCATGTTCAAACGCCGTCACAGATGTGGCTTGAGCCGGCTGCTAAAGCCACAGTCATGATGCAGCTCGTGTGGCTTCGGTTCAAGAGCTGGGCTTTGGCCCGGCCGTTGGGGCAGGGATGGGCATGGGACAAGGGTCGACGGTCGAC
>JABFEX010000753.1:0-20392 GCA_013623515.1 Fusarium illudens | reverse complement strand
AATATCTTTAAATATAGTAGTGCCTTACTACCTTGCCCTTTGCTATGGGTTTCGAAAAGCAGAGAGGGGAGCGGAAGGTTCTGATTCCTTATCTGCCTACCTATGATATATCCAGTCCGAGCTTGACTCAGATTACAAGAGGAAACGCGTTGTGATGACGGTTCAACCATCGTACGGATGCGATCCGTCGCTTCAAATATTTCTCTACTTCTCTACTTTTTCAACACTGTATGAGGAGTCTCGATACAGCAGCGGGGCGGACTAAAGCAACTTGAGCGGCACGACTTGGAATTCTATGGTTGAGCAAAGGAAAGGGTCATCCATTTGCGAGCTCCGACTGCATTGAGGAAAGAAACAGATTTCCGCTTGAAGGCTTATTTTTCGGGCTGACTGAATGATCCCGAGGACGACGACGAAGATCAACATGGACTATTTTGGCCATCTGATAGCATGGATAACTTCAATATCGATGAGGCCAAGGCCGTGGTTTCGATTACCCAACACAAGGCACTCACTCGTCGACGTCCATGCTAAGCTAGGTACTTTAAGTCATCTTCACCGCTCGTATTGCCTTGTTAGTGCAGCCGCAGTCATTCTCAAGCCCCGTGCGGAGGTGCCAGGGATGCTGGCTTTCTCTGGTTCGTCACTTCGTATTATGTGCCGTCCAACATTCTCGCGCCTTGCAGACCAAGCTATGTACAGTTACGAATAGTGCAGTTACGAATGGCCTGACCAATCAATCGAGCACACGTGGGGTTGTTTATGCGGTGTGTGAGCCTTGGCCCTTCACCCCCTCCTGTACAATCCTTCGAGAAACGCGCCAGGCAGCCGTCGGCATCGAACAATGCCTCCCTCAGCGATGCCTTTATAAGTGTGATTTCCCCCAAGATTTAATCTTCTCTGGAATCACCATTCTCCTTCTCCATCTTAGACTTGACGCAAAATGTCGAAACCATCGAATTGGGCGTCTGACTGCGCAGCCTGTCTAGCCCTCTGGCGACAATTCGCAGACCCCGAAATCACGGATATGATCAACTTGGGATCCTGTGAAGAGGCATTGTCTACTTCTTGCCCGAGCCACAAGCCGTTGGTGCAAAAGTTCATCGACTATGTCGGCGAAGACATTCAAGGATCAAACGACATTGGAATCGGCAGGCGTGTCAAGGGCTCCAGCGTTCAAATGATCGAGTCCGTGGAGAACTTGGGTACATATTGGGAACTGGTCCTGGCCAAGAACAGTTCCGTTTCCGATCATCCAGGCACAGGGCGTGTGTTGGATCCGGATTGGGCGGATCTGGATATACTCAACAAGTGGAAGCAGGCCTGCCTGTCGTCTCATGGCTCAAGATGCGAGAATTCCTTCAAGATCTGGCCTACAAGGCCTGCTTGGTTGATTGATGTTGAAGGAAAATGTCTCGTTTCTGGCCAGACCTCAGGCCGTTTTGTTGCTCTCAGCTGCGTCAACAGACGAGATACGGAGCACCTCCTCGATTCCAATGCTCTGGCGAAGCTACAGGAACCTCGCGCCTTGGAGACGCCGGAGCTCTCACAATACTTGACACCGGCTGTCCAGCACGCCATGTATCTGACCTCTCTCATTGAGGAGCGATACCTTTGGGCGGATTCTCTGTGCATCCCCCACCACGACCACGCGGCAACTGCCGAGGAACTCAACAAGATGGGAGCCGTTTATGCGACTGCAGCCGTGACAATCATCGGTGCTGACGGAGATTCTCAGTCTGGTCTGGCCGGTCTCAGAGGTGTATCCAACCCTCGGGCGATGGACCAGCAGGTCATCCCCTTTGGAGAAGACAAGATCATAGTACGGAACACCAACAGCTTCAGTTTGGGAAGCTGGCTTCCGTACTATGAACATGGCTGGACATATCAGGCGTACAATATGGCTCAGAGAAAGATCTTTTTCAACAGCGGCGAGCTGCATTGGGAGTGCCAGTGCAGTGTCTGGCACGAAGAGATGATCCCAGGCGTCGAAATCGACAAGTACATTAACCCACGACTGGGCGTCATAGCAGCTGGGTTTCCCGACCTTGGATCACTGAGTCATGCCATCACAGGCTTCAACGAGACCAAGTTGCCGTGCGACGAGGATGCTCTTCCGGCCATCTCGAGCCTGTTGTCCTTAGCCAGCCGTACCTTTGAGGGTGGCTTCTTGTACGGAACACCAGAAACGATGTTTGAGTGTGGACTCGCCTGGAGACCGTTCTGGGATCACACCAATCTTCGACGCCGTACTCCATCCGATAGGTCTGCAGAAGGCCGATCAACGCCATGTGTTCTCCCTTCCTGGTCCTGGCTGGGCTGGGAAGGCATGCTTACCCTGCCATCCCGTGAGGCAACTCGAATCAACCTGCGTATGGACTCCATCGAGGAAACCATTCCCACTACCGAGTGGTACACAAGCCATTCGCCAAACGATCCTCCCTCGCAGAGGCGTAGAATCAGGTCGACTTGGTTCGAGAACCGCGACGGGTACAAAGACTTGACCAAGCCTATGCCCCCGGGCTGGACACGCCACAACGTTTCTGACATGGGATCGTTGCAAGACGAGCCTCACCTCCACGACACGCCTGCTGTCTATCCCGACGGATGCGATCAATACGCCTTCAAGCATCCAGCCTTTCTCGATCCCGATGAGGCTTGCGATGCCTGGTATTACCCATTCCCCGTCCCAGAAATTAAGGAATCGACACCTCCTTATACCCCCGAGCAGACACAGTATCTGTTCTGCGAAACGACCAAAGCACGGCTATCGGGGTATCGGGATGAACCGACGAATGTTGCAGCTCTTTGCAACAAGATGGGCAAGAATGTGGGAAAGCTTCATCTGCACAATGAAAAATCATCGGCTCTCTTCCCCAAGCCTGGAGAGACGGGGTTGTCGGTTGACTTGGTTGTTGTGTCTAAGCTGAGGACATATTCCAAGACGTGGAACGAGGACAAGGAAGAGTACGACCATCCACTGACCAAGGAGGATACATACGTCGTCCTCTGGGTTGAGTGGAAAGATGGTGTTGCGTTCCGTCTCGCAAGTGGCCAGGTAAAGTCGGAGGAATGGGACGCGATGGACCAGGAGAAGATATCGCTGATCCTGGGCTAAATCTATGCTTAAAGATGCCCAGCATTGTTGTTTCCAATGACAAGACTATTAGCCACAATAGCGAAAGACATAGTTATCAATATATGACGGAATTAAAACGTCTTTGCTCGAAAGAGACGCGAAGTTGTAGGATTTTGCTCCAAGGTGTGCCCCGATAAGCCGTTCGGGACCTCTTTGAGCAGGCTGGTAGGGAGTTCCGCTTCTCGGAGCAACGACCTCGTCACTTGCATTGTTCTTATCTCCGTCGACTCACACACATAAATTGGGTTTGCCCTATGACACAAACATCGGTTCTTTAGCGGATTATATTCTTCTGGTAACCCATAAACTGACTGCTCTTACCGGTCTGTTATCCCAGGCCTTTTACCCCCCAACGGCCATCACGATCGGCTGGTGATAGAAGGAACTGGAAATATGATAGAGTTATGGAAATTTCGATCCATTCCCCATCAGGGTTGTTACCACATGATGAGAGATAGAGTCATACCGGAAACCTTGCACCAGCACCCAACTCAAATTTCTCATAGACTCCCTGGGCACATCGATTGCGCAAGTTGTTGCTCCAGCAACCCAACGGCTTTGTGTTCTCGCCAGCGTCTCACCACATGTCCCTATATATTTGCAATAGAATATCCAAGAGTATCGATCGAGGTCCAGAATGCCAGATCATGACTGTTATACCATTCATGCCACGAAGTCGTGTCCCCACTGGCAAGGAAATCTCTAGAGGCTGACCCCCTTGGCCTTGGAGCACCATGTACAGCCGAGGTTGATGTCCAGAGAAAGACATGCCTTCGCTCCATCAGTAAACTTAATTTGAGATTCCCCTTTGCCATTCGGGCCATATACAACCAAAAGCCCAACTCCCCTGCCTCGAAAGGGGACCGTGGTCACGATTCCCTCCGCGCAAAGCATACTGTACCGCCTCACCCATTGCAAGTGTCTGCAGTAGCGAGGTTCCAAGGTAAAGACGCCGAGAAAGATTCCCCTTTACAGACCTTGATGCCCTCTCAACATGATGGGTGCCTGGTCAACCTGCGACACCTTCTGATTGTTGACAAGATGTCAGAAACTTTTAGTGCATCGTTCCTCTATTTGTTGAAAAGTATAACCATCACGATGCCTACTTAACACCAGCCCTCCCCTCTCAATGACTGGTTTTCTTTTCCCCTTTCCATCCCCCAGTTCCGAGTCTGCTTTCGTGTTGACTTCTTCTTTGCCTATCTGCAAGCTTTACCCCTCCCTTCTTTTCCCTTTGGCATTTGATTTGACCTCTCTCTTTTCTTCTCTCAGATCCTTTCTTTCAGTCAGCTTTGAATCAGTATTCAACAACTACTTACTCAGAACACCTCTTGAGAGGTTTACATCCCATTCTTCTACCGCACGCATTGCATTACTTTACCATGTCTCCTCTTGATGAGCAGATGGCATACCTCTCTGTAACTGACGACGATATGGACGACTGCCGGTCTGAGTGCTCATACTATTCACTGCCCGACCTTGACGAAACAGACCCTGTCCGCCGCATCCCTGGTTCAGTAGTCAAGAGGCAAGCTGAACTCGTTCCTGCTCGCCCTGAGCCAGACACTAAGTATCCTCACGTTTACCATAACGCCGAGAGACTTCCTCTGCGCGTCGACGGGCCATGGCTTGAGCATCCGCTCATGAGCGATGGCCCGTATAGGTCAGGCAGACCGGGTCCCGCTCGGATTGTCGTCAGTTCAAAGGTTGGCTCAGGCTACGACATGATATATCACCCGAGCCGTCGAGAATCCTGGAGTCTTGGGAAGAATACCTTTGTTCACGCCAGGTATCACCCTCGGGGGTCTCGCCGTGGCAAGGCCCTAGTCAAGTACCAAGATTCGGGTGATTCACCATGGAACCTGGCCTCTCTTTCAGCGATTCAGACTCCTTGGCAGTATCATAGTCCTTCTTCACCCGGGGCAAATCACTCGGAACTGTTTCAAACACCTGTCGGCATGTATCCTCTCCAGCCCATCTTTAATCAACAGTGCCTTGCAACACAATATCATGGCATACAGCAATATGCTGGCACACAACAATATCTAGACATGCAACAATGTCTTCAAACCCAGCCACACCTCGACGCACAGCAGTACTTGACTGCTCAACAACACATTACTACTCAGCCGTACCTCGACACCCCCCAGTACCTTGCTCAACCTCCTCAACACTACTGGGCCGACTACTCAACTCATCCGATGGCCCCAACCCCTTTGATTCAAGCTGGATGTTCAATGAGTTACATTTGACCCCCGCCTTCCATATGGATCACCCACACGAAGTCACCTGGAGTATGGTAGCCGTCTCACCTTTCTGAATATGATGGATTCTTGCGAATGTGCAAGGCACAAAGTGGCACATCAAATTCATGAAAACGAGATGCTGGGCATCTTTTGAGGATGAAGATGAAGGCGTCGATGGCAAGCCAGAGGAGGAATGCAGGGAATTTATCCCCTCTGAGGATAAGGAAAGGTATCATCTTGTACATAAGACGCACCTTTCCATCTAATGCTTCTATGGCTGCGGCCATAAAAGGTCAAAATAATTAGGTTACGGTGTTTTACGGTATTAGAGAAATAAACAAGGGCTGGATAGAACGCCTAATTCACCCTCGCTGATGATTATATTCGGACATCCCTTGTACCACCAGTGTGCCACTCGTGACCATCCTTTCATTTAAACAAAGCCTGGTCAACGGGCTATAAGTCGCTCAAGGGGGATAAGGCGCTGTTGAACTTACAATGCTCCCCTCAAGTTCTCTAGAACCCAAGGTTGAACCGGACCTCGGTCGACAATGGGTTGAGGTGCTGGCAGTTGGAATTGGCGATTTCTTTACCATTGTTGTTTCCAATGACGAGACTGTCAGCCACAATAGCAAAAGAGACAGTTATCAATACATGACCCCATTAAAACCCAATACCGTAAAACACCGTAATTTCTTTACCATGACCGTCTGTAACTCACAGGTAGTTCACAGACAAGACGTCTTGATTCAACCACTTTAGACTCCAAATATAGAGGCAGGCAGTGCGCCACCCGTGAAAGGAGTCTCTGGGAGAGTGGCCATGGTAGCGAGAGTGCTAGAGATAGGCATGTTGCAAGTCTTGATATCAAGCTGAGTGAGTGAAAGGAGTTTTGAGAGCAAGTGTCGTTGCGCTAAAAGCGGGGAGTAATGCCTCTCGTAGATGGAATTAGGTTATTGAATACATGTTTGGAAGGATATCTATGCATTCCCCACCTCCTCTTCTCTGCTCACAGGATGAACAATCAAGGAATTCTGATGTGAAACCAATAAAAACGGGGAGGAAACGGTCAGTAGGGGTAGAACGACCAATATTGTACCGCACCCTCTGTGATCACGACACAAAGAACACTGCGGGGAACCATAAAGTACATTTGCAAACTACGATAATTTGTTTCAACCTCAGGCAATGCCATTTTACAGCTGAGCTACGCCACAATCAAACTAATCCAGCAAAGCTGACGCGACCCGGGCTGGCGACCAAAGGTACTTCATGTAACGTGAGGATCACCCGCTGGATATGAAGCAAAGCAGGCAAGCACAAAACCAAAATATATGCATGTAATGTCGCAAGCTGACTGGCTGAGATATGGACGACCTACATGAAAATGCCACTCAATATCAGGGCTATCCTGGTTCTCTGAGCCCCAACTCCTGCAAGTCAATCTCTCCCAAACACTGCTCCGTCTGCATAGAGCCGGCGGCCCATATATTACGGTTAATTTCCGTCGAGAACGGGATCAATCTTGAAACCATGCCACGAGGGTAAATAACCATAAATTTGAGCGTGGATTACTATCCCCACGCACAGTTGATGATTTGTTCTGAACCAATCGTCACGACACTCATGGATGGTCTCTGCTATTTGTCATTTGTTTGAGAAAAGAGGAACCCGGATTCCCCACTACAACAATACCTATGTGTCCAAGCCGCTTGTCCGAGGACCCAGGTTACATACAGAGATATGCGAGAACAAGGTCCCGTAGATCTTACCGGCAGTGAATTCATGCACCCCTGCCTGGGACGGGGTATTCACGTGATGTCGCTTCCTGAAGGCACGTGATCTTCGTCGGTGAAAATCTGCTCTTTGTGGGGCCGTCTGACCATCCGATTGGCTAGATCAGATCCTGTTGGGATCCCCTCACCCCCTTCGGCACTCACCAACAATCGAGATTCCACCAAAACACCATCCATCCATCCATCCATCCATCCGTTGTCCAATCCCAGTTATCACCTTTACCGGCCCTCCGCTAAAGTCCCTGTCCATCAGGGTCCTCCTCCCTGCATCTATCTCAGAATGGCTTCCTGCAACAAGTGCGACAAGAGTGGAGACGATGTGTCCCTGAAGCGCTGCGCCAAATGCCAGACGACTCAATATTGCAGCCGAGACTGCCAGAAGGCTGACTGGAAGGTACACAAGAAGATCTGCGGCAAGCAAAATGAGCCTGCCGCTGGAAACCAGCCTCTATCCCCGCCCAAGGGGCTGGACGCGCCCATCCCCGACCCATTCACTCGCCTGGACAAGGGCACCTATCTCCTCAACCGTCCAGAGAAGGATGTTTACCGGCTGCTTCTCGACACCTACCGTCTGCGCATCGACGACGTGTACAACCTCGAAGGACAGGCTGACTCGGAGAGCATCTACGCTGGCCGCCAGGATTCTCGAGACGGCTTCAAGCGATTCATTCAAAAGATTACCCAGGCCGGCACTGGTCTGCTCCCCACGTGGTGGACCCCCGAGAAACAGCAAGAGTGCGAGGCCTTTGGCATGGACGGCAACGAGTGGCAGAATCTACGCACCAAAGTTGGAAAGCAAGACATGATTGATCGCTATGGAGATCCGCGATTCCCCATGCAGCTGCGCATGCTTGGCGAATCAGTCTACGGCAAAGCGCCAGGTGGGGCGGACGGATCGAGCATGAGAAAGATGCTGGCATCGTTCGAGAGTGGAGGTGCCCCCGAGGGCATGACTGCTTCCTTGTTGAATCTCGCTTCTTCTTCCAGACGTTAGCGAGATGTTTGATGGAAGTGGTTGAGTAGCCATTCCCCTTCTGGGACGACTGACAGCCTTGGGGAGGATAGGGTTGTCCGTCAAGTGTAGATGATGCATCGTCAACTATGTCGAAAACACACAAGGTTCTCTTGATTCCGCGTCTGTGCGTCTGATATCCCTCGACCGTACTTGAGTGCATCTCGCCTATGAACCATGCCGCGGGGCATCTACCAGTCTGACCAGCAGACTTGACGTGCCCAATTTGTGGATGCTCCCAAGTTTTCGACAAGCATGGCCATGGATAGTCAAAAGATTATGCTTAATTGTTCTTCTCCGCCCGCGACGGTCAGTTAAGTGGGAAGTCAAGAGGGATCACGAGTTCCTCTGTCAAACATCTCCCTGAGGAACCCGCAATTGAGTTATAACTTTTGTGTTTTTTTTAAGATGCCTCCCTCAAGAAGCTGACCTTGGGGTCTTTATCTACCTACCTAGCGAGAGAAGGTGCGTTTACCTACTGGTGTCTACTACATACCGGCCAGCAATGCCGCCCTTTTGCATCAGGTCATACACATCCTGGAGCTCCGACAAGCCGACGATCCTAGAGTATCATGATTAGTACGGTGCCGTGCTTCAGTCAGGCAAAACCTACTTGATTGGTGCCTTGATGAAACCTTGTCGGAAAAACTCGATGGCTTCGGCGGTATCCTGTCGGTTGCCGACATAGCTTCCCTTGATGTTGATCTCGCTGTCGCACTCTGTTAGCTGAGCAGATCCAGAAGGGTGGTGATGGTGTCTCTCTTACCGAACGACAGTGTCAAATACGGGAGCCTTGACAAAGGCATTGGCCGGAAGACCGACGCAGACAATGGTGCCCTTACTCTTGACATACTGGCTCGCCTCCTGGAAGGGCTTCTCGCTAGCGGCCAGGAGCAGAACAGCGTCGGGGCCAGAGCCACCTGAAGCCTGGCGGATGTCGGCGACAGTGTCCTTGGAAGTCTTGAAGTCGACAAAGGTGTCGGCTCCGAGCTCCAGACAGACCTTGCGCTTCTCCTCGCCTCCGTCGAGTGCAGTGACGTGCAGACCCATGGCCTTGGCATACTGGATGGCGAAGACACCGAGGCCACCGCCAGCGCCGGCAATGGCAACGTGCTGGCCGGGCCGGGCGCCGGACGACTTGAGAGCCTTGTACACGGTTAGACCGGCGCAGAGGATAGGTGCCACTGCGGCGAGGTCGCAATCCTTGGGGATGCGGGCAACGTGGGCCGCCTTGCCGACGGCGTATTGCTGGAACGATCCGTCAACGGTGTAGCCAGACAGGGAAGCAGTAGAGCAGAGCGACTCGTTGGACTGCCGGCACTGCTCACAGCTCATGCACGAGCCGTGAAGCCACTTGATACCGACGTGGTCGCCAATCTCGATGTCGTTGACCAGCTCGCCTCGCGCAACCACAACACCCGCACCCTCGTGTCCTCCGACGAGGGGCATCTTGGACTGCAGAGGCCAGTCGCCATTGACGGCGTGTAGGTCAGTGTGGCAGACGCCGCTGTACTTGATGTTGATGAGGACTTCGTCTGAAGCCGGCTTTGGGACGGGGATCTTCTTGTACTGGACAGCTGTTGCGTAGGTAGGTAGTCAGCCTTTCTAGATTCATTCGCTACGTTGAGTGATACCTCTGGGAATAGAACATACGACTGCCTGTCTGTTCAAGGACCTGTGCCCATTGGTCCTTGGGAATGTCGGGTGCTGCTGTCGTCGCGTACGCCGCCGCCTTGCCAGCGTTGATGCTGCCGGTGCTGGAGACGACACGACTGTGACGAGCGCAAGCCTGGCCGCTCGAGCTGGCACAGCTTCCGCAGAGACATTTCCGGCTCGAGGTGAAGTTTCGAACGTTGATTCGAGTTGCTGCTGACAGCGTCACGATAGCAGAGCTGCGCGTGCCAGGCCTCACGGAGGCCCGGAGGACCGCACTCCTCATCAGGCTGCTCGTAGGTCTCATCATCTTTTCCTGCTACTGTATCAAACGTGATGTTGCCCTTTTGCGGCTCCGCAAGCACCGGCGAGCGGGCGTTATATATACTAGTGCTATCTCAGTCCCACGGCCAGTCAGACTACTACCAGTCAGCGTGGTGCCATGCAACCAGGTGCTCCCGGAGCGCTATCTTCCAATGTCATACGACAGAGATAATCTTGCCTAGCCCCATGAGGGGAAATTGCGTCCCCTCAGCGGAGTATTGTACCATGTCCGTGGAGAAACCCGGTTCAAGAGAGCATGTGGTCATTGGCGGATAGTCGACACGTGTTGTTCCCTCCACTGCGGGGCCTTGATCCGTCCGTTTCGTCATCTGCTGTTTCTGTTTGGAGTCAGCGGAATCTGCTCCGGTTAGAGCGCTTGGAGCCCGGAGATGCTTGTTCTGCTACTGGTTCTGGCTATTTACCCTGGGCTGGCCTGGACAGACATGAAAGGATTGATGGATGATGGATGGTCCGGGGTAGAACCAACAGTGAGGATTTATTTGGGAGAAAATGAGTGACTAATATGAATTGAAATGGAGGTGTCGAAATGCCAATCCGAGCCCGCCCGGATATCAATCTTTCAAAGATGGTGGGTGTTGTTGCAGTTGAACCTTGCCAGTGACCTCCATACCTAGGTCACTATCGGCTCTGGGAACTCTGCCCCCTCAGTCCAACGCTTCCTGTAGATGTACCCGTTAACAAGATTCATGCAAGGTGTAGAGTTCTCTTACACTGCCTTCAAATCCTCCCTGGCCAAGTGCATATCACCAAACGTCTTGGCATTCTTGAACTTGCACTCGCTGCCTCGCGCGCAGTACGGGTCCAGCGGACAGTGGTGGCTCATGGGGCAGTAGAAATCACTGCACTGGGGCCCGTTGAAGCACGGGCAGCTGCGTGCCTTGTAACGGTGAATGACCAGCTCGTCCGCGGTGAGCTTCCTGTCGTGCTCCCTGATGCAATTCATCCCCCACTGGCAGCCATCACTGAGGTAGTGGCTATTGCAAAATGCTTGATTCTTTGCCTCTGCGAGCTTCCTCTTGTACGTATCCTGGGCGGGACTGTTGCCCGGGATCCTGGGAGGCGGATCGAGACGGACATTGTGCTCGTTGAGCTCGATGACCTTGAGGGCCCTTGCTCTGGTCGACGTCGTACCCACGTCAACGTTTTGATGACCGCTGTTGCCGCCAGCTGCGGCATAGCTCCCCGTGTACTTTGTAGATATGCCTCCATTCCCAGAGCTGACCGTTGTCGAGGTCGGTGTGATTGTCGTGATTGCGGGCAGCGGCTGAGGACGAGGCGGAGGAGGAGGAGAAGCCATCTTCCTGGGCGGCGACGCCTGAGGAAGAACCCTGGTCTCGTTCTGAAGCAGCTCCTCACGGAATACATTTCTAAAAGTGATAATGGGAAGGCCGAGTTTCTTGATTCTTGGCGCTGCGGGGGTGGTCTCGACGAGGACAAGGCGGTTCCTCTGATCGTCGATATAAGGGCGTAGATCGTGGGCATATCCGGCGTCATGGCAGGCAACAAAGAATATCTTCTTGCATCGAACATCGTCGTGATAGTATTTCAGCATTCCTGTCGCCCCGAGTCAGCATTTCGTTTCATGCGCTCTGATGTGACGGTAGGTAGGTAGACAAGAGAGGTCACTCACGTCGTATCTTGGAGTCGGCGTTCTCTTTTCCAGAGCCGACATCGAGAAAATCAAACTCGGCACGAGTATTGGTGAAGTTGGTTACAAATTTCAAAAATTTATCTTCGTAGTTGACGATTCCTGACAGACGGAGAGAGTGGGCGAGGTCTTTGACGTTGGCAAACACGCGAGCAAAGATGGTGATATCGGTACTGAGGCTTGTTTCTTTGGAGAGGTAGTCGACCACGTGCTGCTTGAGCGCGAGGGCGGCTTCGGTGGCACCTTCGTCGGGGTCGAGGAGGTGCCTGTCCCGAAACTTTGCGCCGTCTCCGTCGACGAGGACTGCGACGTAGGGATCCTTTGTTTGCACCGACTGTGTCACGTCGCGTCAACTGTTAGCAAAGGGCATTCAACGGGTGCATCGCCAGCTAAAGCTGTGCTCACCATAAGACTCTTGTACTCCCTGTTCCGAGCCGCGAGATCGTCGTTGTTGCTCTTGAGGCGACGTGTCTCGTCCTCGGCGTTGGAGAGCCTTTTCAGCAGCATCTGTAGCAAACCGCTGCGGTCAACAAAGTATCTACGTGTGTAGGTACGTGTACCAGTGGAGAAAAGGGGTGACTCACCCGTACAAAGGAATTCCTCTCACTATCCTGCTCGAGGAATTCCTGGAACTGAGCAGCCAGTTGCTGCTGATCGGCCGGCTTTGAGATCACGGCGTCTTTGGCTTTGGTACTCAACATTTTATCCATGTTTGGGAGAAGAGACATTGTGGCGTAAAGCAGTGAACGAGGGGTCAAGGATAAAAAAGGCCACGAAAGACAAAAGATGTTGATAATAATGACGACAGTATCTGAAATTGGCAGCCCAGAGGTTAAAATAAGCTTGTGTGCTCAAGTGAAGCTAAAGAAATAAAAATAAAATAGAAAAAAAGTCAGAAAAGAACCATGGCCTGACGCTAATTTAAGTACCTACATAGGTACGGAGTAAGACCAGCAGCAATGCCAACAACACAGTTGTGGAAGACGACGTCCTTTGTCTGCCTTACATATGCACCGCCTCCCAACACAGGTGCCGGGAGATTCTATAGGCTTCTGCCACGACACGCCCAAGCCCAAGTTTGCCTCGGCGATACAACCAAGCCCATGTTTGCCCTCTTCTCGTGTGCGCCTGGCCTCTAGAAATGGCCGTGGACGGTGGTGCGCCTCAAACGAGGTGGGTCAAGGAGGACGAAATCGCCCAGTCTGCGATGTCCATTTCAGCCCTCTGCCATGACCCCTCTTTAGAATCCTTGCTGTCGCTCCTGTGGTCAAGTGTAATAGGCAGATAGCACGCATCAGGCTGCCTATGGAGGTAGGTGCCTTTGTGACACGATGAGATTGAGGGGACAGCTAGGCAGGTTGGGCTGCCTCTTGAGCGTGGTTCGCCCAGCCGCAGCAGTCGTTTCATTAGGCGCGCTGAGGCTCTTGACTGTATGGATTCTGCGTCAGGTGACCATGATTTCAGAATCCCTTTATCGACTTGAGGCTGGAACTGAAAGGCATCGATTAGTAGAGCCTGTGATTGGGCCAATCTCTCTCACCTGATTGCTGGGAGGTAGCCTGGCAGGCATAATCAGGCTGTGAGGGACCTGCTTGGAGCTCTTCTGGAACAGCCATTACTGGTGCGTCATTGAAGTCTTTTCCAACCCAGTGTCCGTTTAAATGAGGATCTAAGCGTTAAAGAAACTGCATCTGCAGGACCTGCGCTTCCACAACCATCCACCGTTGCCAATATTCCCCTCTCTACCGACGCCTCATCAGACGTGCTTCGTGTTCCTTCAATTATCCTATTACTTCAAATCTCCTCATATCTTTCACCCAGATATATCATCTTGCTCGATTAATTACAAGGCCTGATAGTTAACATTTCTCTGATCGGTGGCTGGCTGATGTACATGGTGGCAACTGACTCCAGCCAATCCCCCATGTCCACGTTTCATATCTCTGTGCTAAGGTCCCTTGTTGACTTGATCAATCATTCCTTTCTCTAAATAATCCATTTCGATTCAAAGACGCAACACCCCCCGTCTGTGTGCCTGGCCTCCTGAAAGAAAAAGATACCCTCACTCATTCACGCCCTCTGGTCCGTATCACTAATAGCTCGAACCCTCCCTCTGAGATACCAGGACCCCATACTCAAAACCAGGCTTGGGCTTGCACGTCTCACTAACCTCGTGTATCTCTCCATCGGTGAAGTACTTACCAACGGCTTCGTTAGTACAGTTCGACGGATGGAGCATCAATCCATGCTAATAAAGAAATTATCGAGAGACGTGTAGATGGAGAGGCACCCATCCCGATTCTCTCGTACCTGGGAACGTGTGGCTTCCCCTCAGCTGGGCCGAGACCTCCCAGGAGTAGCTCATGGATGAATGAAATGCCACACCTATAACAAACTAATCAAATGATAGAATGATGGTTGTTCAGGCTTTGGTTCGGCAAGTCAATCCGTCGCTAGGCATGGCCTAACACGGCAATTTTTTGCAGATAGCCAAGCAACAGTCAGTCTTGCTATCAGCGTCTTGTTACTTTGTCCGAGACTTGCGATCGGGACTAAGAATCACGACATCCGCCTGGATGGGCGGGTAAGAGATAGCCGCTACAAAGAGCCACCCGTATTGGGTGAGAGCTGCGGTATACACGCAGATACAACACATCAGTACATGTCGGTGCTTAACATGGGATAACTAAGTGCCGCATGCCGGACGATACCAATTCACAAGCTGCTTAGTCAGAGCACATGAAACGAGGGAAATTGGCCCAGGATACGACATCTTCGCTGCTGCCTGTGGATGCCACTTCTCATCTTCACCACCAGCCAAACAAAGCCAAGAGAGATGGTCCCAACTCGCCACCAAACCCGGGCTCTCTCTTCCAGGTTCGAGAATCTCGCGCCAGAAATCTTACGTTACATCGTTGGATGCTTCTGCCTTCACTGTCACGGCGGACCTGGTCTCCCATATTGGAGTCTAAAAGACCCCACGAGCTTAGAAGCAACGCCATCACCGGACTCGTCGACATACTGGCAAGGTCGTCAAGCCTTATACAGTCTTTGCCTCGTCTCCAGAAGGTTCCGTCATGTCGCCCAGGGCGTCCTCTTTCACGAGTTTCTCATCCCCGTCGGCCGCCATTGCTCGCTACATCGACGCATAGAGCCTTTCCTTCGAACTGTTGCATCACGGCTAGATCTTGCCCGGGTGGTGCGAACCTTGTCCTTCGATATCTACCTATCGCTCCGCTTGGATATTGAGCAAGCTCTAGACGTGCTCGAGGACGCCTTGCACGCTTTGGGCACAAGCCTCGCTCGTTATGGGGAACGAAGAGGACAAGTTGATGCGCTGGAGCCGGAGTATCACCTAGCACGCTTTGATATCTCGCGGCGACTCATACTTGGGCATCTTCAGCCTGGAGATTTAATCAGCGAATACGTACGACGAGTGGCTACGTCTGAAATTCTTGCCGTCCTTGTCGCCTTGCTCCCAAATCTACACCATCTCATTCTTCGCGAGCATGCTTTCTTCCAACACACCTTCTCCTCAGCAGCCAACGTACTTGGCATCACCAGAATCCCTCTCAAGATACTTGACGCAATGTCAGTGCCCCCTTCAATTCTAGCTGTCGCGCCAAATCTCGAGACAGTGGATCTAGGTCCCCAGGACTCCTACCCCGAAATGCCGCGAGTCAAAGAGGTTTACTTTGAAGGTTATGGAAGTGACGACAACATTCATGTCGAGCAAGCCATCTCTTCATGCTCTGACTCTCTTTCCGTCTTTTCATACCAAACAACCGGCACCCAGTCATCTGTCGACCAGAGCACGGCCAAAGCCTTGCAACCGCGAACAGCAGTGGATCTTCTCACCAAGTTCTGCTCAAGTCTGAGATGCATGCACCTTGATATGCGTTTTCGAGTTGCTTTCGACAGAGATTCGCAAGTAGAGCCGATGGCGACTTTGAGAGAGTTCGTCGCGTTGGAAGAGCTCTTTCTCACCACTAATTCGGTGTACAATGGGTCAAACTTGGGGATATCCGACGACAAGTCTCTTGTTCACCTACTCCCCCGAAGCATTAAATCTGTTGCATTCGTGGACCCCGAGTTCCCTCCACCACCCGAACGCCTTTGTCAGGGGTTTCTTGGTTTGGCCAACGCCAAGAGATACGATGACATGTTTCCGAACCTTGAACTGCTGACATACGACTCGAAGGAGGTATGCGAAGATGGTGTCGTCAAAGATATGTTTTATCAAGCCCGGGTGGATTTCAGGTATCAAGAGTTTCCCACCCGAAACTGGAGCTACTGCAGGGAACCACTACCGCCCGAATCCCCCTGGCGTGTATATGAAGCTTATCGAGAGGAGTTTCTCCAAGGTTGTGGACAGGGACCTCTTCCTGGAGATCTTTCAGACGATGATTTATAACAAGGGCCATGAATTAGATATGCAGCCGAAGCTGAAGTTTATATGCAATGTCATGGTCATTATGTCTGGCCTTGACGCTATGTAATCGTGAGTGAGCTGCCTGTTTATTAAAGTAGAGAAATTCACCGTTTGAATCATATTTTACATATACCACTGCTCCCATGAATTGACATAGCCTTGAGGTAGGACCGGCTAGTGATCACTTTGTGGAGACAAAAGGCGAGTTCCCTTACACCAGCGGTTTAGCGATACAGTCAGTCAACCCATGCCATTCGGTACACCTGGCACACTCAACTCTCTAAGAGAAAAGAGTCAATAGGAAAGGTGAGCTTCAAAAAGAAAAGCCCACCAGAGTTCGGTGACGAGGACATCAACGGCAAAAAACATACAACAGCGGGGATTCGCTGGTCGTCACCGACCCAACTACTAATCCGCCCCNNGGGTATGGTCGTATGTGGCAGATGAGGGTGAAGTTTGCGCTGATAGTAGGAGAGATGCCTCTGTGATGTTTATCGAATAGACCCGAGAGGCCATAACGGTTACTGGCATGTCCTATTGTTTTTGTCAATTTCAATGTGCTTTAAAATGAGACGTACTTAGTTAAACACAGTGTTAGAATCAATAGAGGGAATGAAAGAGCCCATCTGGTTAATAAATGGCGGCAAGTTAGTCCCCACGACTCCTCCAGAGGGTCGCCTGAAACTGCCCACTAAACAGGTGTCATCGTGCTGGCACCGACAGGCCGGAGGACATTGGGCTTTACCCTACTCCTACGTTGCTGATTCTTATATTCGCCTCGATGTTTACCTTCGACACGAGTCTGGCTGAGGGTTAACAGTATCGCGTTTGACGTCCTAGAACGACTCAATCATCACGACTACCTAACCACAGATGGTTCAGCCTACAGACCCTACACGGGCCACAGGTACCTAGGAAGTAGTCATCACACGCATCATAAGCTAAAGACGAAAACTGTACAAGACGGAAAACCTAGGCAATAAGGCTTGGCTAGATCAGCTGAGCAGGAGGGGTGGTCAATCGCAGTACACTGCCAGCGAAGGATTGATCTCGAGTTTCCAGCATTGCAAGACTCGGGGTTTCGAATGTGAGTATACGTGAGACGGCATCGTCATCTGCTATAGACGTAGTCAAGTATGGCTGACTCTATAAATGTCTTGCTTTTAACGCTTGAGCCCCAACTCGTCGATGATGATATCCGCAGCCTTCTCGCCAATCACCAAAGCAGCATTCTCCGTGTTGGCTCCCATGTTCTTTGGTGAGACGCTCATGTCGGCAATCTTGAGTCCTTGGATGCCGTGGACACTCAACTGTTCGTTCACAACGCCGAAACTCTCGCGAGGCGCCATCTTTGCCGTGCCAAGGGAATGCCAAGGACTGGCGACTTTGAAGCGCAGCCACTCCTCAATGGCCTTGTCGTCTTCAGCCGAGTACTTGATGTCTTGGACTTCGCGGAGAGGGGCATCCGTCTCAATGCAGGCTGCTGCAGATCCCTCAGGGAAGCTCGGGTGTCCCAGGGCCAGCTCGCCACGGTACATGGCTGTGCGCCGCATGATTTCGCGCTGCTTCTTGTACGCCCAGAGCTGCTTCTTCAGGTCGATGTCGTCAGCATCGGTGAAGAAGCCGACGTTGAAGTCCAAGGGGTCGTCGAGGTTGGGGCCAGTAATATGTAGATGTCCGCGTGAATACGGGTAGGCCGTGATGTTGAGCACAGTGGCATACTGTCCCTCAGGGATAGTTGAATGGTCGCCGAGAAAGCTGTACTCGTTAGCGCATCTAGAGACAGGAAATAGCCGGCAGATCATACTATGACATCAGACCCGTGATCATGAGTGGCCTGTCAGCGTTGTTCTTAAAGTCTCGATCCCAACTGGCGCGAAATTCCGGGCCTAGAGCGTCAACATCCGCCTCGCTTGGTCGAAGCTTGGATGCAACATCAATGCCATTCCAGCCCAGGATCTTATCCTTCTTTGCAATGAGGCTAGGAACGTCAGCTCGACCGCTGAGAATTCCATCCAACGTCTCATGCGGCTCAAGGTTCGTCCTGTAGGGGTGGATAGTCGCGTTGTGGTCCTGATACTCGTGACCAACACCTGGCAAGTCCAGTACAACTGGCACACCCGCGCGCTTGAGGACCTCAGAATCGCCGAGGCCAGATCTCTCCAGAACCAAGGGCGTTCCAAGGGCGCCGCAGGACACGACCACCAAACGCCGCGCCTTGACGGCGAGTTTTACGTTCGGAGCCTGAGTCGAGGTATATTCGACACCAACCGCCCGCTTTTGGTCGTCGACCAAGACACGGACGACCTTGGACTCGACCAGAACGTGGAGGTTCGAATGTTTTCCGTCCTCTAGTCTTGGATGGAGGTACCTGTGTGCCGTGTCTTGACGCTTGCCATCAGGAGAGATGTACCGTAGCCAGGGGCTTATGCCATTGTTGGCATCCAGGGTTTGCAGATCGGTGACTCTCGGCCAACCAAGCTTCTTTGCAGCGCCGATGAAGTCTTCAGCCGACTTGGGGGCGTTGAAAGGACCATTTGACACATGAATAGGTCCTTTGTGGCCGTGGTGACGACTTTCGCCATTGCCATGATAGGTTTCGAACTATGGGATCGAGGTCAGCTCTGATAATCTTTGTCTCTGTCACAGGCACTCGTAGATCACCTACCTTGTTGAGATAAGGCCAGAGCTCCTCTGCCGACCAACCCTTGGCCCCCCAAGAGTCAAAATCGGACCTCTGAGCACGGGTGTACATGAGAAAGTTGATCGACGAGCCTCCGCCCAAAGTCCCGCCGGACGGCACGACAACCTCGCGACCGGCAAGTTGGTCGGCCTTTTTGCTCTTGTAGAAGAGGGTTGCCTTGCTGGTTGGCTTAAGATGCGACAGGTAGAAGGCCGGGTAGACGACCTGAGGCACATTGTGGTTATTCTGGCCTCCCTCAATTACCAGAATGGACAGGCTGGGGTCAGCCTCGGCGAGTCTGGCTGCTACAATACATCCTGCCGTTCCACCTGTCTCTGAGTTGAGCGATGGTCTCGGTACCTAGCGGGCTTGTGTCACTTACCTCCGGCAACAATGATGTCCACTTCCTGGATCTCCTTTGGGATTTCCGTGTACAGTCCCATGATGTCTTGTCAATTGTTGAAGCTCAACGAACGATATGAGGAAGCAAGAAGAAAGATGAGGAGAGTGCTGACCCTGGCACCTAAGCTGACATGAACGTCTTGTACTCGCAAGTTAGCAGGCGGCTGTCCCCAACCAACACTGCAAGAGGCCAATCCCAATCTTGCTGGGCTCATCAGGATCTCAACGGACCTGCCGTGACGCGACAAGTCGGTTATGGCGCCCTCTACGTGTCCAGTTGCAACACGAGGTGATTCAGCCACCAGGCGCTATGGTGCTCGAGATTGCCTTGTGGTAAGCAAGGATTCCGCCCTAGGAGAGATTGCCGAATCATTCAGCCCTGTCAGCGCAGATCACTGTTTCTGGCGCCCCTGATTGCAGAGGGGGTTTCGAGATCAAGCCAACCAGACCTCGATATGAACCCGCTAGCCTCTGCAAGGAAGTGGAGAGGACGAAGTCGATTTACGGCAACCCGAGGCCAATCAATTGCCATCAGGCTCTCGGAATTGTCGGAGTTTAGTCAAGTCCGACATGGGCCAGCTAACTTGATGGACTGGATTTCCGTCACGAACCATCTCTTGGTGATACAGTCTTCACAATGGGGATCTTATAGCAGCAAGAAATGTCTGCTGATAAAAAGGCAAGGAGTCATATACTCCTTGAAAGCGAGTCCTGCCAGATTACATCGACAATCCCAATGATTCTATTCCTCAGCCTGCTCCAAGTTCCGTCTACCCTAGACTTTTGAATAGATAAAATAGAGATCTATGATTATAGAGAAAGTAGAACCACTATGTTTAAAGATATTATATTACTAATAAGAGTTTAGTAATTTACTAAGATATTATATTCTAATTACCTAGCTTATATTCCCTTATTATATTTCCTTAGCTATAACTAAAACCTTCTTCCTCTATAATTAAAACCTTCTTCTTTCTTATTAACTTACTTCTATAACTTAATAGCTTAAAAACTTTAACCCCCTCCTTCTTAGCTT